>VSTD030001567.1:0-12935 GCA_008808055.3 Sporobolus alterniflorus | reverse complement strand
CCCATTATATTCTATTTTACTTCAGCTTGTTCATTCCCCTTGCATTTCCACACTGGTCATTTATCACAATGTCTGCATTTCTTTTCGCATCAAAGATTCACTCACTGTTTCCCACATTTCAGGTTATATGAAGTCAAGGACGAACGCCATGCTGAAGCATTTTTGAATAGCGTCTCCCTTGCTAGTGAGGATGCTCAGCCCCTCGAGGAAAGGGTAGCTGTGCTGGATAAACAACAGAATTCAAACACGCGTGGCAAGGTCAAGTATGGGCCTGGTGGCTCACGAGAGATCTCGTTCCACTCTAAAAGCTCAAGAAGGTACAAGGAGGAAGTGTCTGGTGACGACGAACCCAAGGATTTCAAGAGGAGAGGTGTACAATCCCTGGGGTTAAAGCAGGGCAAAGCTGAGTATTACATGTTTGGTGGAAATCGTGGCAGAGGGAGAGGCGGTCGTGGCAGAGGTGGCAGGGGTGGTAGGGACAGGGGCAGGGGCAGGCGGTGATCTCCATCTAGTGTCAGGGTGCAGAGCGCCATATTTTGTCCCTTTGCGGGCTTCCCAAGTTTTGGTGGATATTTCGCTGGGGTTTCACAAGAAAGGACGTGGCGGGCTGTGATCCAGTGCAAGGATGACTACTGAGCAGGATATTTGTATCGCAGTGGCTAGAAGGAAGTGGTGCCTTTACAATAGATAGTGTAGTGAGAACGTCTGCTTCAAAAAAATTTGTAGTATTTATAGACGTTTATTTCCTTATCTTCTGGCCTATGCTGCTTGTTGCGACGGATTATTGGCATAAAAAAAGAGATGAAGCAACGTTCTTTCTGAATTGTTACCTCTACTACTTTGGTTTTTTTATATGTCGTCGGCTAGTTCAATGTTTGGGTGTGGTTTAACTCAATTTATAGTAGAGATCAGCACATGCATTCAATTTCAGCTTAGTATGAACGGTACCATAAATCTAGACTTGGAGAACTGCCTAAAAATAATGATTTTTCTGTCTGGAACATAATAAATCGTGTAAAAAAGCCATGATTAAGCCAGGAAAAAGATAGGAAAACTACGAACGGTACCTTAAATCTAGACTTGGATAATTGCCTAAAAATAATGATTTTTTGTCTGGAGCATAATAAATCGTGAAAAAAAGCCATGATTAAGCCAGGAAAAAGAGAGAAAAACTACGTGCTGCAACAATCTGCAAGGAAGAGAGGCTTGCTGCATTTTTGCTCTTTTGTCCTCCTTTTGTCTTCTTCTTTGCTCTAGCCACTAGACGCACACAGCTATCCCTGGCCAACCGGCCGAGAGCCTGACTAGCTCATGCCTTCCCACCCTCGCTCAGTTAAGGCTGTCTCCAGCAGTGTCCGGTTCCGTGTCGCCAAAATGCAGAGTGAGTATGGTGGTATCCACCACCGTGCTGCCCTTACATAAATGCAATCTCCAGCAGCTTCTGTATTGAATCCCCCCAAAAAATCTCTTCCCTGACTCATCTCCTTGCTGCCGCCACCACCCATCTCCCGGACACGTGCATGCATGCTCCATAGCCAAGGGAAGCAACGCCCCAGCCGACGCCATGGATGCACACACGTCACCGCCGCTCCTCCTTCTGGCCGTCGTCCTCATCGACGAGCATGTGGCATGACACGGCGCCGTCTTCCACCGCAACCGCATGCCACTGTCGCCGAGCTCAGGGCTGCCGTGGCGGCCTCATTCCCGTCGCTGGGATTTTGAGGCACTATCTTGTGGGAAAGAGATGCGAGTTATATATGGATCATAAGAGTCTGAAGTATATTTTCACGCAGTCAAACCTAAAGCTTAGGCAAAGAAGATGGTTGGAGCTGATCAAGGACTATTATCTTGGGATCAACTACCACCCTGGGAAGGCTAATGTGGTGGCCGATGCTTTAAGTCAAAGGTCTCATGTGAGTCAACTAGTGGTGGATAGCATGCCATTTGAGCTATGTGAAGAATTTGACAAGCTCAACCTTAGGATCGTTTCTAATACAGAAGTCATGGAGATGGAAGTTGGTTCAAGTCTACTTCAAGAGATTTGGAAAGGTGAATTAGAAGATGAGAAGATCTAAGAAATAAAGTGCAACATCAAGGAGGACAAGTCGCCTGGTTTCTCAAAAGATGATGAAGGAGTGTTGTGGTACAAAGGAAGGATCTGTGTGTCTAACGTCAAGGAGTTGAAGGATAAGATACTTCATGAGGTTCATGAGTCTGCTTATTCCATTCATCCAGGAGGAAATAAGATGTATCATGATCTCAAGTCCAATTATTGGTGGTATAGTATGAAGAGAGACAGTGTCGAGTATGTTGCTCTTTGTGACACTTGTCAGTGAGTCAAAGCTGAATATCAATGACCTGCTGGATTGTTGTAGCCTTTACAAGTGCCTAAGTGGAAGTGGGAAGAGATTGCCATGGACTTTATTGTGGGTTTGCAGAGAATTCAATTGGGATATGATTCCATTTGGGTGATTGTGGATCGACTGACCAAGGTAGCTCACTTTATATTTGTCAAGACTACCTACTCTGGACCGCAACTAGTAGAGTTGTATATGTCAAGGATAGTGTGTCTGCATGGAGTGCCAAAGAAGATTGTGTCTGATAGAGGGACCCAATTCACTTCAAAGTTCTGGGAGAGGTTGCATAAAACATTGGATACCCAATTGCGCTTTAGTTCTGCTTATCATCTCCAGACTGACGGTCAGACTGAGAGGGTAAATCAGATTCTGGAAGATATGTTGAGGGCTTGTGCTCTACAATATGGAAGGAGTTGAGATAAGAGTCCATCGTATGTCGAGTTCTCCTATAACAATAGCTATCAAGAGAGTTTCAAGATGGCACCGTTTGAGATGCTATACGGTCATAAATATCGAACTCCGTTGTTTTGGAGTGAGACTAGAGAACAGAAGGTTTTTGGACCCGACATTTTGCAAGAATCTGAGAAGCAAGTTTGTATGGTTAGGGAGAACCTGTGAGTTGCGCAATCGAGGCAGAAGAGCTATGTAGATCATAAGAGAAGAGAGTTGATCTTTGAAGTTGGTGATTTTGTGTACCTCAATGTGTCACCTATGAGAGGTTTGCGCCGTTTTAAGGTATGAGGCTAGCTCCCACCAAGGTTCATTGGACCATTCATAATTTTGGAGAAGAGAGGTGAAGTAGCTTACCAATTGGAGTTGTTACCGCAGTTGTTGAATGTGTATGACGTGTTACATGTCTCTTAACTGAAGAAATGTATGCGTGTGTCTGAAGAGCAATTGCCTATGGAAGACTTGGATGCTAAAGAAGATCTTTCTTATCATCCTATCAAGATTTTGGAAACATCCAAAAGAGTTACTCGAAACAAGATCAAGGTGTGCAAGGTGCAATGGAGTCGCCATACCGAAGAAGAAGCTACTTGGGAAAGAGAAGAAGAGTTGAAGGCCAAATTTCTAAGTTTCTTTTCTGATCCGTCCGAATCTCAGGGACGAGATTCATTTTAAGGGGGGTAGGTTTGTAACACCCTATTTTTTGGAAACAAATAAAACCTTAGAAATTAATTATTTAAATAAATAATTATGAGTAATACATTCATGCCGTTGCATATTTTATTGTGTGATGAAGTGCTTTGGTATTTTAATTTATGCGAGTAGAAGTTGTTCGAGTTTAAATTTAAATTTGAATAAAATGAGTTTGTAATTTATAAAGAGATTCAAAAATAAGGTTTTTTCTATTTTCCCTAAGCCTTTTGGGCTCAAATCCAGCCAGCCGATCCAGCTAGACCTGGCCAACTCTCTCCCGCGCGCGACACACCCGGCCCAGCCAGCCGGCGCTGCAGCCCATCCGACCTATCGGGTGCACACACGCTTCACCGACCCGACCCGACTCATTAAGTGTGGATCTGACCCGATATGTCTTGAACCCGACCCGAACCCGTTATCATACCCGTTAACCCAGTTCATTTAAAACCGACTTTACCCCTTTCTCAATTTCTCCTTATCTGCAGCGGTTTGAATCCAATTTTGAGATAGATTAGTTAGGATACCAAATCCTCAACGCATAGGTACCAAAACCCCTATACATAGTGCAGCCCATAGATCGAATTTTCACCCGCAAGTTGGAGAGTTCACTGAACCCTAGGAGCTCTCGTGCGCGAGAATTCATCGGTGCTCAAGCCAATTCGTCACCGGGAGAAGCTAGAGGAGGTCGAGAGGAAGCTTCCCATGGTCCTGGTCAAGCCGGAGGATCACCAGAGGAGCCCCACGCCGTTGGCCGAGTTCATGAGAATGAAGCCGCTGCCATCCGCTCTCCACGCCGCCCACAATCGCTTGAAGGTTAGTTAAACGGAATCCCCATGCTCCTGCAATCCCGCAGACCCAAGTCGTGTCGTGATTGGTGCCCCATAGCGTGAGCTACACTGAGCACCAGTGAGGTGCCTAATGGCGCCGCCTCTCGGGCTGGTGCGCCACCATTTGTGTCGGCCGGACTGCTGTGTTCTATCTGTTTGTAGATGAGCGATCAAGATTAGAACATATACATACCCCTTTGATCTTCTAATCTTAGTCACACATCCACCGATGGACAGCTCACGTTTAATGAAGCGATAGACCTTGTAGATTGGAGCACCGTGGACTCGGTCTACAAGTCCATGGACCTATTCCACCACTTTTTTCAATAGAAAAATAAATCTGAAATTATAGAAAATAGCTGGATCCCTGGAATTTTGCAAAAACACCCTTGGACTTTTCTGAAATTATATTTTAGTTCCTGTAATTTTAGATTTATGCCCATGTTTAACTTTTTATAATTACAACAAGGTTCTTTTCTGAATTAATTTGTTAATTTTAATTACCTTTTTAAAATATTAATTCGAACATTCATAACTTCTTAACCATAGCTCTGATTTAGATGATTCTTGTGCCCATGCGTTCGTAGCGATGAGTAGAATCTATTGGTACTATTTGCTTAGTAATTAGGTACTATTTGGTGTGCTGTTATTTATCTGTTTGTATTTGCTTGTTTTCAATTGCTATCGTTAGGCGCCGATGACTTCGAGAATCTTCAAGAGCTCGACTTCCAAGACTTTGAGCAGTAGCTAGTGGGAGAGTAAGACAAGTGGCCATTAACCACTTTATACTACTATGCTTTCTCTCTCTAGTATACATAAGCCGCATGCATTAATTGGTTACCTATGCCTTTGTACTTTAGAACTTGGTTTTTATGGATGGGCAGAATTGCTTAGCCATGCAGTCTTGAGTCTTCATACAAGTCTTCCATCTTTATGATGTTGAGTTTTGGATTGTGTTGTGTGTCAAGAGTATTGGTCTTCCATCCGTCGTGATGTGAGGTGACCGTGGTGAGGATCGATGCTTTGGTTTGAGCATGGGTTAGAATGGTGGAGACGGTTGGAATCTGTCATGTGTTGTGGTTAGTCATGCTGAAATCTACTAAGGACCTAATCTTAGGAGTAGACACCCCAGGACAATAGGTGCCACCATGTGTCTGGTATGGAACGACTTGCTTACTAGTTAGGGATCCTGTAGGCTGTGAGTCTTGCTCGTTGTTGTGGGGAAAGACGTAGGACGTGATCTGATCCACAAGGTGCAAGATGGGCTCGAGATACGAGGAAACCTTAGCACTGCAAGCGGGGACCCGAGGTTAGGGATAACTATAGCAAAGCATGACTAACTCCTATAGTAAACCTTTGTAATGACATGTAGTGATCTCTGGGACATACACCAAAGGAAGTGTAAGAATGGCAAAAAGGAGGTTGTCTAGTCACCCGATCAACGATGAAATCACTACTCTTGGGTATAGGGCACTAACTTTTGCAAAGTGTATAACTGTCATGACAACCATGCTTACGGTTACAAGCGGTCTAGGATTCTCTCGAGATTAGTTGGTTTGGGATTGGTATGGTTTTGGTTTAGCCTGTGTGGAGTAGTATGATATATAGAAACCCCTTTGTGGATCATTCTTTGAGAATATTAATTCAACTTAGTTGGGTAGTCTTAGCCTACAACACTAACATAGCAAATCAGTGCTAATAATTTGAGAGTCAAGTATAGATGCATTTCTGCTTATCATTTTTATTCGAGCTTTTACCTTGATGTTATATCTTGCATACCATTTTATTCCTGCACTTGCTGAGTACCAACCATAAGTGTACTCAACCTTGCTATTTTCCCCCTATTGTACAAACCTGCTTCTTGTAAGATTAAGATGGACTGGAATTCTTCGATGAGGAGCTCTAGACTATGCGCTGCTCCGGTTGCTGTTCCTGTGGTGTTATAGAGTCTTCCGCTGCTCCGTTTCATAAGAGAGTCATCTTAGTCTTTAGAGACATTATTTATGTATTAAATATACTTCATTTGTGACATTTGGTTATCTGTGAACACTTTTGGTCCGTGTGTGTGAAATAAATGATCCTGGGCACACATGCGATGAGTACTTGGTTTTACTCACAAAATTGGGTATGACACGAGGCGCCGCTCTTGATCAGCACATTGACTCTACTTCGTGGTTCCACTTACAGTTGGATCGTGCACGTGGTGCTCTATGAGAAGGCTACTACTGACCACATCTGTCGCACTCGCTAGGTTCATGAAGCTGCTGCTCCGTGGACTCTGTTTGAGGCTAAAATTTGGGATGCTGCTTGCCAGGCCTTGGATGCACTTCATCATGAGGAGGATGATCCTATGGAGCACACTTAATACTGCCACTTTCTGAGAAGACCATATGGAGGATCCAACACTGTGGTGCTCCTTGCTGGACACGGTGACCCCGTGGGATGCTTGCATGATCAGTGCACCTCACTCACATCATGAATGAGGAGCTAGACTGAGCTATGTCTAAGATACGACATCTATTTGAGCAAGAGAAGGAAGCCAAGGGGAAGATTGAAGACCTGGAGGCTCTATGCATCTGCCAAGAAGATCGAACCAGGGAGCTTCAGATCGAGAACATGGATCTGGAGGAGGTATTGAAGGCTCATGATGAACTGATTAAGGAGTTGGGAGTGCAGCTAGGACTTGGAGATGATGATGATGACAAGGATGCTGTAGATGATGTGGACAATGGCGACCCTGGTGATGATGCTGCTGCTGCTGAGGAGAATGTTGATGATGTTGCTCATGGGGATGTTGCTGAAGCTGAGGATGTGGAGGATCCGAAGATGCTGATTCCCAAGCAGAAGGAGCCTGAGGAGATGAAGGTTCTAGGACCAGAGGAGGAGCCCGAGCCACCGTCATGACCGCTGCAGCTCAGCCTCTACATGTAGCTCATGAAGGATTATGAGGAGAGTCCTTAGAGGAAGACTAGTTAAGTCTAGTTGTTAAACTTAGGTTAAGAATAAGTTGATAGGTTTGTTTAGAGTTATCAAGTTGTTTGCTCGTTTATTCGCTTTGTGATGTCCTTTGTGTTCGTTGTTTTGTTCTTGATGCTTAATATTTGAGTTGGATTTTTGTTTGAGTGTTGGTGTGTTGTGAGGCCTGCCTCATGACTGCACCTTAGTCAATAATAATAATAATAATAATAATTAGTTTGAGTTATTTAGTTATCTCATTTCTTTGTGGATGTACCACTTATCTTTCCCCCTAGCTATCATTCTTTCGAGTATTCTCTATCTCATCAACTTCCCTACATCAGATGACCAACACTAGGAACCACAATGCTAGTGTTGGCAACGACAAAAATGGATAAGCTTCCAATGCTGAAAACGCACCTTTGCCTCCACCAATGTTGGAGCAAGTTCTGATGATGCAAGCACAGATGCTGCAGACTATGCAACAAATAATGGTCAATATGCAAACTCAACCATAGACAACAAGTGCTGCAACAACAGAGAGATAATCTAGGAGAATTTCAACGGACAAGGCCACCTACCTTTTCTCACTATGTGGAGCCGATTGATATTGATGATTGACTCAAGTCTGTGGAGAAGAAGTTGCAAGTGGAGGAGTGCAACAACCATGAGAATGAGTTGTTGGCCTCTCACCAACTAACATGACCTACAACTGACTGGTGGGATGCCTACGTGGAGGCACATGAGGAGCTAGAGAGCACCAGCTGGTCAGAGCTCATGATTGTTTTCCATGCCCACCATGTTCCACAAGGTGTGATGAAGCTTAAAAAGAAGGAGTTTTAGGATCTGAAGCAAGGATCCATGTTTGTGAATGAGTATGTTACCCTATTCACTCAACTATCTTATTATGCTCCCTACGAGGTAGACATTGATGAGAAGAAGCAGGAATGTTTCCTCATTGGGCTGAATGATGGGTAAGGTGAACAAGGCCCTTGTTCTAGAGAATCACAAAAGCACGATGGAGCGCAAGCGTAAGCACTAGTGCCAGAACCAACAAAACAGCCATGCCAAGCAACACATTGGAACTTTGCCTGTCAGACCTATTTTTTGACCCGTTCAATAGCAGTAGTATCAACAACAATCCCATGCAGCGGGATAGGGCTATACAACCCCACAACAACAAATGATCCAGTGCCCTAGCAATTTCCAGACCCCAGCTGCTAGAAATCAGACTATGTGGAGGCCTCAGGCTAGTCAGGATGCAGCACCCAACCCAGAAACCAGGAAGTGTTTCAACTGTGGAGAACTAGGACATTTTGCAAATGTCTGCCCGAAGCCTCATGCCTACCCAGCTCAGAACTAGACTGTGGGTGCAACCCCGAACCACAATGCCAATCTTGCTCTAGCGACTATCCGACGAAACTTCGTGAAGGGACATGTCAACCATGTAGCAGTGGAAGATACACAGGAAGCTCCAGATGCCATTCTTGCAGGATGCCTACAAGACAAGTATGTCTGAAGGTAAACCTTAAAATAATGGGGGGGGGGGGCGGTAAAATTTTCCGTCAACCTTATAGTTCAGCAAGCATAAGGGACTGATAGTATATGATATAAAGGTTGTGAAGCTGACCATAGAAGATGGGAAGGAATTGGAATATGTGGCATAGTCGTTTGCCACTAGTAAGGCAGCAACCAACCAGGCTCAAGTAAATCAGTGAAGTCAATTCAGTACAGGAGGTCCGGCTAGTCAGTGAGTTTCCCGATGTCTTCCCAGATGAATTGTCAGGTATGCCACCTGATCGTAATCCTATAATTTCAGGCCGAGCTAAATGGGCTAGCACGCGGCACGCACAAGCTGGCCCGGTCCGAGCATGACATAGCCTGAGGAGCCATGGGTTGTGCTTGGCCCACACGGGCACATGGGTCGTGCTTGGGCTGTTGCTCCAGCCCGCTGGGCAGCCCAGCCCAGCACGGTTACTAGCTGGCCCGTAAGGCACGGCCCACCTAGGGCACCCCCATGCCATGGTAGCTAGCGCCCCCAACCCTAACCCTACTTTCCTCTCCCATAAGCTACAACTGCATCCACCACTCACCCGCTGGCCTCCACCGCCTCGGCACCCCTGCCCTCCTCTCCTCCTTGCCGTTGGCATGTCATCATAGATGCCTGACTGGCCGAGACCAAGAGCTTAAGATGGCGTTGAGAAAGAACCTCCCGCCACCCCGTTTTCGCCCACCTCGGCCAAGGTCCATCTACGGCACTAGCGGTAGCTCAACGCCTGTGGATGTGGATTTGGAGGCTACCTCCATTGACGTTGATGAGTACCTTGCAGGGCTCCACATCGGACCACAAGGTGATGACGGTGAGGATCTCAGTGTCGCATATCTGTTTGGTGCAGGGGCAAGGAATGCTGATGACAGTGGTGACGGGATGGCCATGCCGATGCCAAGTAGCAACGTGAGCTTGATAGCGGCCGGGACACCATCGTTGGTGTAGCAGGGGTGGGTTCAGCGGGTGCTGATGAGACAGAAGACCCACAAGACCCACACGCGTACATCCTACGTGTGGAACGACTTCGAGGAGATCTTCAACATCGTCAGTGGTAAGAGGACATGGTATGATGCCAAATTGCCACTATTGCAAGAAAATCCTCACTGCTCTATCTACTTGTGGTACTGATCATCTGCTTAGGCTTCATATTTCATGTGCACGTAAGACTGATCGTGCAGTAATAACTCAATCAGTGCTTAATTACAACTCTGATGGATCTGTTAGAAATTGGGATTATAGCCATGAGGTTGCTCATGTTGAACTCTGTCATTTGAATGCTAGGTTAGATTTGCCTCTTAGTATTGGTCGCTATGATGCTTTTGTTGATTACATCAGACGTGTTCATAACCCTAGATATGTCCCTGTTTGTAGGCAAACAACAACTATAGATTTTGTTAAGCATTTTAATGAAACTCATACTTTGATGATGGATTGCTTGACTGCTTGTTCTTCTATTGCTATCACATCTGCTATTTGGAATGGCAGTGCTAAGGAGGATTACCTTAGTGTGGTTGCTCATTTTGTCAACTCTGACTGGAAACTTGAGAAAAAGTTGATTGGCTTGCATTTGATAGATGTTTGTCATTCAGGTTCAAATATTGGTGAGTGTGTTCATATTGTACTTGATGATTGGAGCTTAACTGATAAAATCTTTTCTTTTACACTTGACAGTGCATTAGCTAATGCTAGTGCAATGACATTTCTTACTCCTAAATTCTCTGGCTATGCTGGTTCTATTTTTTTGCATCAAAGGTGTGCATGCCATATAATTAACTTGATAGTGAAATCTGGTTTGAAGCATTTGAAACCTTACATTGAAGCATTTAGAACTGCTATATCCTTCTTGAATTCATCAAACCTACACATTGCTACATACAAATCTTATTGCATTGCTATGGGTGTGAGGCCTAGAAAATTTGGCTTGGATATCAACTTATCTCATGTTAAAGCATCTTGTTCTATACGTGAGCACATTCTCTGTTTTTCTGGATACTCACTATAAACAGGCTATGGGATAGTCACTACTGACTGATGACCATTGGTATGTTGTTGATTTTTTTTATCATTTCTTGAGCTCTTCTGTGAATCTACACTTGAGTTGTCTGGTATTTACTATCCCACTGCTCCATTGATGCTGCATCATCTTATTGATATTGCTAGCCATTTGAACCAATATGAGACTGATCCTTTGCTTAGAACTACTATACTTCCCATGAAAGATAAGTTCTCAAAATATTGGAAGAACATTCCTATGTTGTATTCATTTGCTTTTTGTTCTTGATCCTAGAGCTAAGAGGAGAGGATTTCACAAGGCACTTACACTTATTTCTATCCTGACATCTAATGATTATGCTACCTACTTTGATTCTGTTCAGGCTGAGTTCACTACTGTTTTTACCAAGTATGATTTGATGTTTGGTGGACAAGTTTCACATCAAAAACATGTGCCTGTTGCTAGATCTAGAAAGAAGAGGAAAGCATGGGGGAAGATATATGGTTCAAATGTAGTGGGTGGTTCTGATCCATCTCCTACACCTAAACCTTTCACACCTCAACCTTCTCTCTTGTTTGAATCTTAGTCAGAGTTGTTGTCCTACCTTGATACTGACCCTGTTTCTGAGTATGATGATGATTTTAGTATTCTGAGCTGGTGACGTGATCACAGGTGTGCTTACCCAGTACTATCTATCCTTGCTAAAGATGTCATGACAATTCCAGTTTCTACCATTAGTTCGAAGTCTACATTTTTCTCTTGTTGGCAGGGTCATTGAAGAGCGAGGACGAAGCTTGACAAGTGATATGGTGGAGATGATCTCATTCCTAAAGGATTGAGAACTTGGAGCAGCTCGGCAGAGCATGAGGTTGAGAATGAAGAGCTCTTGTCTGCATTTCAAGACCTCTTCATTGATGAAGATTAGACTCAGAGTGCTGATCACAGTGCTGGTTAGTGTGCTTGTTAGTGGTTAGTGTCCTACCAAAAGTGAGAGTGAATTGTGGCTATACTCTTTTCCTTTCTAGGGTTTTCTCAGGTAGTTCATATGAGTTTTTACTTAGAAAGGTTTTTAACGAGGCAGCAAAACACTTTGGCAATTCATAACCTCACAATGGCAGTGTCAGTCTATTTTGAGAGTTTGAGACTTGTATCACTTATTCAGTTTGAGAGTTGAGAGTTGAGACTATCAGATTCTGATTCTGTAATCCGTATTCCGTTTCCAGAATTTTAGTTTCATTTTAGATGCCTATATGATCATTTTGGATGCCTCATGCCTGTAATTGTATGATCTATTCATTCTATTCTATTGATGCCTGTATCACTGTATGATCTATTCAGTTTTGAGGTTTTCAGTTTCTGGGTTTCAGGACCTCTTCATTGATATCTGCATGACCTATTCAGTTTTGACTATTTTTTGCTTTTTGGATGCCTGATTGCCTGTATGCCTGTATGATCATTTCCGGGTTTTGCACGGCCCGGCGGGCCAGATCGGGATGCCAGCACGTTGGTTAACTGGGTTGGCATGGCCCGAATAAATTATGCCCGTGCCGTGCTTAGGCCGAGTGGTGGGCACGTGGGCCAGCACGGCACGACCCACTATGTTATCCGAGTCATGCCGGGCCTTTCTCTCAGGCACGAGCATGGGCTTATTCGGTCGTGGGCCGGGTTGGCATGGCCCGAATTACAGGACTACCTAATCGCAACATTGAGTTTGTGATTGAGTTAGTACCCAGTACGACACCCATATATAAGAGGCCTTATAGGATGGATTCCAAGCAATTGGTGGAGCTTAAGGAACCACTACAGGAGTTGCAAGGGAAAAATATATACATTCCAGTTCGTCACCCTGGGGAGCCACGATTATCTTTGTGCCGAAGAAGAATGGTACTCAAAGGATGTATGTGAATTTCAAGCTCTCAATGAGGTCACCATAAAGAACAAGTACCCTTACCAAGGATAGATGGTCTGTTTGACCAACTCCATGGATGTTGTGTGTTCTGCAAGATCGATCTCCATTCTGGGTATCATCAGCTAAAGATTAGGGCAAGTGATATCCCGAAGATTGCCATTATCACTAGGTACAGATTGTACGAGTGCACAGTGATGTCGTTCGG
>VSTD030001566.1:0-12935 GCA_008808055.3 Sporobolus alterniflorus | reverse complement strand
GTTATGTGGCCACGGGGCAGGCAATGTGGCTAAAGAAATTTGTGCCCGATCTAAGAGTGGTAGACAGCATAGAAAGACCACTAAAATTATACTACGACAATGAGCCAGCAATACTTTATGCTCACAACAATAAGAAAATCAAGGTTGTCAAGCATATTAATATTAGGTTTTATATTGTGAAAGAGAAAATCCAGGATCATACTATTAGTCTTGAGCATATCAGTACTAAGAAGATGATTGCAAATCCACTTATGAAAGGCTTACCAACCAGTGTGTTCAGAGAACACTTAGCCGACATGGGTTTGAGGGAAAGCTTATATTTCTAGATGTAAAGGGCCTAGACAAGAATCTGCTTTAAAATAGAAAGGTGTATCATGGTCATTGTGTCTGATAGTATGTAACTGGCTGTTATGATGTAGTGTGCCCTATACACTGATTTGTGAATGAGTGAATTGTCAAGTTAAGATTAAGATGTGGAGATCAAGGAGGAGAATGTTAGGAATTTGATCTCCTAGATTCCGGGGAGGATAAATCCGGTAAGTTAGATCTCCTCACGTGCCCTGATCGGGGGGCGTATGTCATACCGTTGGCAATGGGCCCCTCTCACACAATGCTATAAAAACAAGGCGGAGCCACCAGGCACACAATCCAATGATTACCATGCTATAGGACTCCCCACAAACCCTAGATGGACCGATCTCGTAGGCGCTGAAGCGAATGGAAGCCTCACTGTGCCGCCACCACCGTCAACACCGACACCGACGTCGTCACCGCCTAGCTATTCCACCCCGATGGCTTCCTCCTCCAACGCTGCTCAAGGTGACTCCTAAGTAGTCCCTAAGCCTCTAGTTTAGTCTGCAGATTAGCAAAGTGTTCTAGATGTTGTTAGGGTTAGGGTTCTTATTCTAAGTCGATTAGTAGTTAAGGTTCATGATTCATTTCTATTCAAGTTCATAACCCACATGATTGTGCGCCTAGTTGAAGTATTACACTAATAGACCCACCCTAATGTAATAGGCTAGATACCCCCTGCTGATTCAGAAACTCTTACGTGCGATCGGTCCCATGCGCTGTAACACCCCCATCATAAAATGACAGGTTGTTAACCAAGAGCATGTCGAAGGATTCTTGACAAAGCAAGAATATACAAGTACACATGTACAAATAATAAATTAATTGCTCTAAATATAAAATATTATAATTTTGGATTCAAGTTTCGATACAACAGAGTTTTTGCAGCGGAAATATACACGTGGATACGGAAGCAATATACTCGATGATACAAGGGCAACACATTGCCCTATGATGCCACCCTTAGAAGCGGTCAACGCCTACGGGGTCTCCCAGTACGATCTAACCATCGAGTCTAGATCTCACACTGGCAGTCGTCCCTTGGCATTAATAAAAAGGAGAGAAAAACTACATGCACATAGTTAGATCAAGAAAGCAAAATCTGAGCAATTAAAGCTCAGCAAGACTGACCCATCAACGTGGCCATAGAAAGCTGACTCCTAGACATGAAATGCACTAAGGGTTTGACGGGCTAAGAACACAGCGACTAGCAGTTGATCTTTAATTTCATTATTTAGCCATTTTAATTAAGCCAAGTATTATGTTTACGCTTACAAAGTATAATATGCATAAGCAAGCAGAATGTCACCAAAATAGTCAACGTCATAAGTAAAGTAATACAGTAATCCAGTAGCTGCAGTGGAGGATAAGTTTGGTGCTTATGATTATCGACGGGCCATATAGGAGCCGTTATCTATGAAGCAGCAGGGGTCTGTAGAGGAGTATACCAAGGAGTTTGAGGCAGTACAGTTCCAGGTGTCTATGTTCAATACTGGGTTCGATGATATGTTCTTCACTGCTCAGTATGTGAATGGCCTCAAGGATGAAATCAAATTAGTGGTCCAAACACAGCTTCCAGACTCTGTGACCAAGGCTAGTGTGCTGGCAAGAATTCAGCAGCAGGTGTGGGAGAGAACCAAATTCAAACCTCAAAAAGGGTGTCAGCTAAGTTTACTACCAACAGTGCCAAAACTGATTCTGCATCACAAACTCCTACTACTCCCTTGTGGAAGGAGAGGCAGTTGTGGGATTATAGGAGGGCAAATAATACGTGCTACTGTTGTCAGGACAAATTCGATGCCAATCATCTACAAAAGTGCACAAAGAGGACCAAGCCACAGCTCAATGTATTGGCACTGAATGATTTAGATGCAGAGTTATTGAACCAACTTGAGGTAGAGGATGTGCTAGTAGCTGAGATGGGGCAACTTTCGTTAAATGCTATAGTTGGGACTGAATCCAAGGATTCCATGAGGATCAGGGCACTGGTACATAACAAGGTCATGTTGATACTAGTAGATTCAGGTAGTTCTCATAGCTTATCAGCCAATCCTTTATTGCACATACTGGTATTCAGGCAGCACCAGCCAAACCTATTCAGGTTAGGGTGGCTAATGGAGAAACCCTGTTGTCTACCACTAGAGTCAGTGAGTTGGAGTGGTGGACACAAGGCTATACTTTCTATACAGACATGAGGGTGCTGCAGTTGGAGGCATATGATGCTATCCTAAGTTATGATTGGTTGAAATAGCACAGTCCTATGGTCTATCACTGGGACTTGAAAACCATGGAGTTTCAGGAAAAAGGGCAACATGTGCATTTGTAGGGTATTAAGCACGAGAGTTGTCATTGGATGACATATCTCCTGAGCAATTTGTGAAGTGGTATACAGGAAATGATATCTGGGCTTTAGTTGTGGTACAGTCTATCAGCGCTCACTGGTAGCAGAGGTTCCACATGTTATTGATCAAGTGTTATAGGAGTTTCAGGATGTGTTTGAAGATCCAAAGGAGTTGCCACCCCATAGAGCATATGATCACTCCATCGCTTTGTTACCAGGGTCCATTCCAGTCAACAGCAGACCATATCATTATTCTCCTCTACACAAAGATGAGATAGAAAGGCAGGTCAAAAATCTATTGGAGACTAGACTGATTACCACAAGCACTAGCCTATTTGCTTCTCCCGTGCTATTAGTGCAGAAGAAAGATGGTACTTGGCGCTTTTGTGTTGATTACAGAAGGTTAAACTCAGTGACAATTAAGAATAAGTTCCCTATGCCACTTATTGATGAGATCTTAGATGAGCTCACTGGTTCCACATACTTCTCTAGACTAGACTTTAAGGCAGGCCTTCACCAGGTCAAGATGGATCCAGCAGGCGAGCACAAAACGTCATTCAAAACACATCATGGACATTACCAATTCAAGGTAATGCTATTTGGTCTCACAAACGCCCCTGCAACATTCCAGTGTATCATGAATTCCATACTGGAACCTTTCCTCGGGAAATTTGTGATTATTTTTATGGACAATATACTACTCTATAGTAGTTCTTTGTCTCAGCATGCTCAGCACCTAAGGGAAGTATTTGTAGTGTTAAGATCTCATAAATTCTATGTGAAAAGGTCTAAATGTGCTTTTTCCAAAGGGAAATTGGAGTATTTGGGCCACATAATTTCCAGTCAAGGAGTGGCCACAGACCCTAAGAAAACTCAGGTTGTGCTGCAATGGCCAACACCTGCCAATGTGACTGAATTGAGGGGTTTCCTAGGACTGACTAGATACTACAGAAAGTTTGTGCAGGGATATGGGATGGTAGTCCGACCTCTAACCAACTTGCTGAAGAAGAAACAGTTTTGCTGGGATGCTGCTGCTTAGGGTGCCTTTGATACTCTAAAGAAAGCAATGATGTACACTCATGTTCTAGCCATGCTAGATTTCAACAAGCAGTTCATAGTAGATACTGATGCATGTTATGTGGGATTGGGTGCAGTTCTGATGCAGGGGGGACAGACCTATTGCATTCCTGAGCAAACCTTTGGGTCAGTCAAACAAGTTCCTGTCAATATCTGAGAAGAAATTTCTTGCTCTGATCATGGCAATAGATAAGTGGCGACCATATCTTCAGAGACAAGAATTTTTTATCAAAACCGACCACAAGAGTTTAGCATACTTGACTGACCAAACTATGCAGTCAGAGCTTCAGCGCAAAGCTATGACTAAGCTCATGGGATTTCAGTTTAAAATCATTTATCGCAAGGGCAGTAGAATGTAGTTGTTGATGCCTTGTCCAGACTGCCAACACTAATGAGTTTGCACAACTGTTCAGAAGTGAGACCAATGTGGATACAAGAAGTCATCAACTCTTATAAGACTGATCAGCAGGCACAGGAACTGCTAGCTCAGTTGGTTGTTGTTAGTCCTAATGAGCAAGAGTATACTTTATACCAGTGCATTATCAAGAAGGCCCCAGATCTGGGTAGGGGAGAATTCTGCTCTTTGCACCAAGTTGATACATGCTTTTCATTCTACTATGATTGCGGGTCACTCAGGAGTCCAAGCCACATACATCAGACTCAAGAAAGCGTTCTGTTGGCGAGGTATGAAGGGAGATGTGCAAAACTTTGTCAAACAATGCTCAGTCTATCAACAAATTAAGATTGATCGAGTGCATCCTGCTGGCCTGCTACAACCCTTGCCCATTCCTAAGGGGGCTTGGTGTGATTTGACCATGGACTTCATAGAGAGACTCCCAAGGTCTACAGGGTACAACTATATACTTGTGGTGGTAGATCGATTCTCTAAGTACGCCCATTTTACGCCCTTGAAGCATCCATTTACTACACCTGGAGTCACAAAGTTGGTACTAGATACAGTGGTTTGTTTGCATGGTATGCCTCGGTCTATCGTGTCTGACAGAGACAAGATATTCATTATCTCCTTTTGGAAAGAGTTATTTAGGCTCATGGATACCACACTGGTTACAAGCACAGTTTATCACACGCAAACAGACAGGCAAACTGAGTGGGTGAACTAGTGCTTGGAGATGTTCTTGCGTTCTTGTGTGCATACTGCCCCAGCTAAATGGAAGTCTTGGTTACCCTTAGTAGAATTCTAGTATAACATTGCCTTTCATTCTTCTCTTGGTTGTACACCTTTTAAGGTGTTGTATGGATATGATCCAGTCATTGGTGCTACTCCAATGTTGCCTATCACTGAAAAGAAATATGTCCAAGAAATGTTGACTAAAAGAAGAGTACATATGGAGTTGATCAAGAACCATCTGGAGGCTGCACAGTATCGAATGAAACATCAGGCTGACAAGCATCGTACTGACAAAGAGTTTTAGGTTGGTGAAAAGGTTTTGCTTAAGCTCTAGCCTTATGCTCAGAACTCTGTTGTCAATCATCTATTTCCAAGGTTGTCTTACAAGTTCTACGGGCCTTTCATTGTGTTGGAAAGAGTGGGCAAGACAACATACAAGCTCCAGTTACCTGATGATAGTCTCATTCATCCGATATTCCATGTTTCTCAACTCAAACAGTATACTGTAGATTATACTCCTGTCTTTTCCAAGTTGCCAGTGCTGGATGATTTCTCTTCCAAACAATTGGTGCCCGAGGCAATTCTGGAAAGGAGGCTTGTTAAGAAAGGTAATGCAGCGGTTCCACAAGTGAAGATTAAGTGGCAGGCACATCTTGATGCATCGGCAACGTGGGAAGATTGGTATGTGCTGGCTAACAAGTTTCCTGTGGTCAAATCTTGGGGACAAGATCGTCCTGCGGTGGGGGGACCTGTCACACCGGTTGTGTGAGCAGAGGCGATCCAAGACACTTAGGCGGGAAGTTATGAGTTGGCCACGGGCCGGTGTGAGTGTGTCAGCCCAATGGGCTTGTAACCGTTCGCGGGCGGTGTCCCGGCATGGAGGGGTTAAGACCCCCGAGTCCATTATGTAACAGACAACAATTACAATAATAGAAAATATTCCACCGCCTTCTTCTTCTCGAGAGGCACAAAGCAAAGTAGACGCCGACGAGATCCTCACGTTGCCGGTTTTCCGCCGGTAAGCCATGGGGATCACAAGGGTGAGGCGCGGCGCTGCGTTGGGAGGGGTGCTGGTCGAGATGGTGGCTTTTGTCTAGGGCGATTGTCTAAGCGGCAGAGGCGAGCTGCCACGGTGGCTGGCCAATGGCATGCCGCAGTCAGCGGCAAGCAGCAGGCACAATGGGGCCAGCACGCTGGAGTGGGTGAGCAGCGCCAAAAGTCGCACGCATGGTAGATGAGGTGGGTGGAGGCCAACCGGCGAGCAGCGGGACGGCCCGGTCGGGATTCTCGATGACCCGGCATGGCACGCGTATGGCTGACGTGATGAATTGGGGGAAGGAAATGCACTGAGACTGAGTAGTGGGCCAGGGGCCTTGCGGGTTAACGGGGGAGTGAACTGGCAGGTCGGATTGCGGGTATGGTCCATTAATAAAGGAAAATAGATTTCAGATTTTTGTTTAATCTTTTCAAATATACAAAGAACAAAGATTAAATTGGGAAAATTTTCTAGGGACCTCCAAAAAATATGAAATTTTACCAGGATGTAGATTAGGACATTTAGAGCAACTTTCATGTTGTCCACTTTGACTGGATTGCAATAGAATGTGAATTAAAATTCAAATACAGTCCTGAGCATGAATTTGAATTGAATTCAAAAGAAATTTGAGAATTGGATTGATTTCAAAACCTGACAAAGGTGATTATAGTACAAATGAAGTATTTAGACATTAGGGATGTTACATGCGCGACCCCCTTCCACTTCGGATTTAGGAGTAACTCGGATTGGGGGGAAGGGGTGGAGCAACAATGGCGTCGCTAGGTTGAGGTGGTGGCGGTCAACACCGAGTTAGGGTTCCAAGGTTGGCTGGAGGGGGCGATGGAAGGATTAGACCTAGAAGCTTCGAGGGGGGAGGGAGGGGAGGCGGCGCAGCGACGAGGGTGCCGCTGTAGCTGCGGGGCGGCCGACGGATGTTGGATGGGGCCAGAGGAGCGGAGTTGTGGAGCCCGGAGGAGGAGGCGAAGGCCGAAGGGCCATTGGAGGAGGGAAGGCAGAGGTCGACAGGCGGACGAACGAAGGTCAACAGCGGATGAGCAGAGGCCGATGCGAGGAAGAAGAAACATGGGGCAGCGGTCACACGATCCCCTACTATGCGACCTGTGTAGGGTGACCCTTGGTGATTGGGATGCATGCTCTAAAGTTTTGAATGTGTAAATTCATGTAACAACCCGGTGGTCGTTTTGCAAATGCAAAGTGGGATCAAGCTGTTTACCCTTGAACTCTAAAAAAAGGAACATATCAGATGCATATATCATTTTGATGTACATGATGCATATATTAAATCTACTCTATCAATTTAGATCTAACGCTATTCACATAGCTTACGAAAAGCACATCCATCATGACTTGGAATTTTTGCAAATAACCCCTTATCTCCTGATCTCCCTAATATCTTTGAATCTAAGATCGATTGGATTTAATATATGCACCATGTCTACCTGATATGTTTTTTTTAAAAAAAAAACAAAGGCTCCCTTCTATATCAATGCTCGACGAACTTCAGTTCAAAGGTCACCTCTACGAAGATGGCGAACCAAGGTCACCTAACCGAAGAGGTGACAAGCATGGTGAACTAGCCGTTGACCATACCACCACCAAAAAATCACCAAAATCGATCCCAAATCCAGCACATCCAATCTACTTCGCATCCAGCTCTTAGTACCAGATCTACGACAGATTCGAGCCAAATCCTGCCGCTCGAGATTTGAAGATGCCTTTGGAAGCATAACAAAGACCTGTCGAGGGGTCAGGAGGGGTGACAAGGCTGTTTAAAAAATAGAGACTGAATTTTTGGGGGGTTAATACAGTTTTTAATTCGTAGTTTTATTTTAGAGAATAACTAAAACCACTAAATTTAAAATTTATTTTGACTACTCTTTTGAGATACTCTAAGATTCCATCCAGGCGGAACACGATTGTTTCACTGGTCTCTAAAATTGAACCAGGCATGAATTTAATTTGAAAAAATAGTTTATTTGGGTGAACTCAACATAATCAGAAAACAGATCGATAGCAAGCAGCCCACAGAGTTTGTATCTAAAAAAGGTTATAGCATAATGTGCAACATATATATTTGTCTAAGGAAGCAGACAAGAGTTGAAATAGATAAAAATAGAACTCACCACTATGTCTATAATTGCTGAAAATGAGCAGTGACTATTTCTGTAGTAAACAACAAAACCACGAACAGACCATGCAAACATCTATATAAAATAAAATGCAAGAAACAAGGGCAATATACACACGTGAAAGCCACCAGACATGAAGTGAAGTGAGAACTTGTCAGGCCAAGTAAAGGCTTTCAGTTAGACGGACTCCAACAAAGAGAGCTATTTTGGAGAGGCAAATGGTGTTATGCCGTATATACAGTGCATTTGTTGTCATGTGCTATAGTTTGGATCTCCAACAATGAAAAGCATTCTCATGAGGCATCCCGTCCATGAGTGGCCTCGGCGAGGACCTGCGCAGGCAGCCATGGCGGCCTTGATGTGCGGGCGAGAACCAAGGCGGGCGCTTGCCTTCTCCGACCTGTGCCGAAGGGCACTAGCAAGGACCTGGGCAGGCAGCCATGGATTGAGAGCGAAGGGTACAGTGCTGCCTCGCGTGATTGAGGAAATCCATTTTGCACTCTCATCGTATGCAAAATTCATTGCCCGAATGCCTCTGCTGTTGGAGAAGGAACTGGCTATGCACAGCACCATGAGTGCCATTTTTTGCTTTTGCACGTTGCTGTTGAAGTCAGCCTTATACCATATATCTAGCAGGCCTATGAATTTGTAACTTGACAACTAAACATGCATTCCGGAATTGGCCTCACAGAGGATTCACATTAGAAGGGTCATTTTTTAACTGACGAACTACATGGAACAGTAGTTATCAAACAAGATTATTCTTTGACAGCACACAACAGTAGTATCTGAGGACCAGATCCTAGAATCAATCCCTTGCAAAAGGAATTTTCCATGTTCCATAAAAATAACATAAAGGTATTGGCATAACGTCATACCAATATTATCTGATCATGTGCCTCATTAACGAATTGTAAATCAACTGGCCTGCTAAGAGTTTGGAACAACAAATCCTGCACGAACAGCAGTGCCAAAACTTCAAGAAAACAAAGAACCGTAAATCAACATTCTCAAACCCAAAGACATAGCCACAATCACAGGGCAAACCATAATCAACAGAAAAATAAACAAAGAGCACAGCATTCGCCTGCACCACGCACAAAGAACAGATCACAGTAATCTATCAAACCATATGCATTTCACTGGTACGATAAGACGAATCACATGTCCATAAGCATTACCAAATATAAAATATAGAGCAAAACAGCTAGGTTCAAAACATAATCACCACTGAAGCAACCACAGATCTAAAACTTTTAAGATAGCATAATGGGGCGGTGCGATCAAGAAGCAACCACAACAACAGGCGGGGAGACTAGTTGCGGTCGCGGCGGGGACCACCGTACTGCGGGCGGCCGAAGGTTGGGGCGGTAGACACCTCCTGGCGCTCGACGCCGGGGAGATCGGCCATGCCGAGCGAGGCGAGCATCTCCATGGTCTCCTTGTCGACGCGGATCTCGTCGACCTCGAGCGCAGACTTCTCCGGGACGAAGTCCATGCGGCGCTCGCGCTCCTCCTCCTGCAGCTTGAGCGAGATGCCGCGGACGGGGCCGCGCTGGATGCGGCGCATCAGGTGGGTGGAGAAACCGGCCACCTTGTTGCGGAGGCGCTTGGACTGGAGGATGGACACCTCCTCGAGCACCTTCTTGTTGGTGTGGAAGTCGAGCGTCATGCGCGAGTAGTACTTCTCGATCACCTGCCTGGAGGTCTTCTTCACGGTCTTGGTGCGGACGCGACCCATGGCTACTGGTGGACGGTGGGCGGCGGCTCCCTCCTCCTCTGCGGCGGCGGCGGCTGGGCGCTAGGTGGTTGCGGCGGCGGCGCAAGGATTAGGGCTCGAGGAGGTTGCGGCGGAGGGGAGAAAGCTCTTTAAATAAAAGAGGCAGCAGTCTGGGGGGAGTAGGGTTTTGTGGCGGGAGCAGATCTCAGACGTTGATGGTTCACGATGGGCGGACAGATTTGAGCGGACCGTCTACCGAATGGCCGAAAGTGGGCTTCAGATCCTACAAGCTACAGACCAGTCCAGCCCATGAATGAAAAAAAAATCAGACAACATATTAAAGAGATCGGTCTGCCTCGCCGCACGAGGCCCGGCCTGGCTTTTGACCTTAATCAACCTTTGCTCTTTTTTGAGCGAGTGTTGACGCCATCGTCGTCCTCTTCGTCTCCGGCCGCCGCGCCAGCGTCCGCGCCGCGAACCAGCCTGCCTGACAGAACTCAGCTTTATTCAAAATTGAACTGACAATAAAAAGGGAATGGAGGGAGTACATTACTTCCAAGCCAGGCATCATGCAGTGTAATAGGATCCTTGTTGAGAAACGATTCAACCGAAGCATGGTTAAGTACACAACACGAACTATGGACTGTTGAGCAGCATATTAACATGGGAAGGAAATCGGTTTGTTAAATGCTTGAAGATATATATGAACAGTTTCCAGAAAATAATTTGGTTCAGTGCCTTGAAGAGGCTAGTTCAGAATCATAACAACACAAACAATGTTGAATCAATAAAATTCAATTGTTTTACAATACAAAATAATGTGTCACGTATTGAAGCAAGTCATGACAAAAAAAAGTGTATTATACTTTTGTAACTAACAAAGGCGTAATCCTCAGGTGGTTTGCATCAGCGTCAGACCAGGAACTCTGCGTAAACATCATGAGCTATTCAGAGCCACAATTCCCACTTATTTGTCTGGGACAGCTACAAAGTCATGTAACTAGGTATCCACCAGAAGAACAGCCCCTTGTTCTCTCTAAATCGATCTGCGGGGTCCAGCATCACCATGGCCCTGTTGTTTGATTTCCAATTATGGCATATCACGTCATTGTTTCGAGAAAAATCCTTGAGTTAATGAAGAAAAATCATAATCTTTTCCAGATTGAGATGGGAGGGTAGAAGAGGCAGGGGTTGCTGTGCTCCTATTAACATCTGTGCTTGTGGCCCCATTTACTGGAACAGCTGAACTAGTGTTGTACACTCTGCAATCAATAGGAAACATTACAAATACGACCTATTATTAATCACTCAGCTCAGGGTGAAATATCTCAATTTTCTTTACAAATATATAAACCACAGTGCAGTAGATTCTAATTACAACAATCTGAAACAAAGCAAAGCAGGTAGTGCATCTTACCCAGGTGTCCCAAAACTGAAGCTACCAGGAGAGAATTCCTGATTGTTATTACCAACCTGCTAAACAAAAAAAAAGGATGACCAGGGACTGATATTCAGATACTGAGCATAAAAGGATCTGAGTATTTACCTTGGCCGCACCATTCTGTGCTACTGTTGGAATTGACCCAGGATTTTGGTAACCAAGATTTGGCCAGTTTTGGAACGGTAAGCTTCCTTGAGGGGCATTAGAACTGTTGGCATTTAGCAGACTGGAATTTCCCTGAGTTATTTGGGGTGCATTTCCTGCTTTGAGAGCAGCCATTAAAAGAGCTTGCTGTTGGGACATAAATGCAAGTTGCTGCTGATGGGCGGCGAATGGTGACACCATATTGGACTGCAAGACAAGGTACCTCTTAAAAGACCATAATTGCATCTTTCTTTTGGCAATAGAACCATTCACCACAAACATTAGTCATGAAAGGAGGGCGGCTGCTCACCTTCTCAAACAAACTCATGATATCATTCTTCACATTTGCTTGAGAAACAGCTGGACCTGATGATAATGGGACAGGTGGTGAGTCTTTAAATAAGTCTTCTAATCCTGCTGCGGCAGACTGGGGTTTACTTTCAACTGGCTTGGCAGAATCCTTTTTCTCCGAGCTAGGTACTGGCGCTGCAGCTGAACAAGTTGAATGTATCATGAGCACGATTAAAATTATGTGACACAGAAATCCGTGCCAAAAATGTATTACAATGGCAGCCAACAGAATGAGATGTGGTACAGTCGAAAAGAAACAGAACAGCTCTTTCTCGTCCATTGAAACATATGTCCTAAGAGCTTACATTGGAAGCCATCCCATGCATTATCATCATTAGTAGATGACTCTGACTCCTCGGTTGTTTCATCCATCGACAACATATTAAAGAGATCGGTAGCAAAATCAACTTTAGGAGGTGGTGCAACCACTGGCTTCTCAACCTTAGAGGCTGTTGTGTCAACTTTAGCAGGTGACTTCCCTGGCTGAGGAGGAGAAACAACCTTGGGAACTGATGGCTCTACTTTTGGCTTTGGTGATGCCTGTTTCCATAATGTCATCAATTAAATACAAAACATAGTAAAAAATAGTACGTAAAGCTTTTAATGTAAGCCAATTAAGTCTGCCAAACTCCTTGAAGCAGAACTAACGCGGACATGCATGGGTTATTGATAAGTCGACATTTTAGTTTACTGATTATTGATATATATCGCCAACATCAAATAACTTGTCCAATTTCAGAGTAGAGGCTATAATGTGCGGTGAAGATCATTAAATGGGATGAAACTACTGATTAGTCTAGGTAGCAAGACATTATCATGACTACTTGCAACACATCCATTCACATGGCACTAGCCTAATACACATCACCACTCTCAATTTAGTGTGTCCATAGAACTACATGTGCATTAACTGTTGAATGAATACATACATCTAATGCATATCACATTCTACATCCCCATTCCCAATTAATTGACTGATAGTAACTCAGACTTTTGAAATGCATCACTTTGCTTGAGTTAAAGAATCGATCGTCTTTTAGTGGGTTGTATCTAAAGCGGTGTTTATCAAAATAAAAAATTGACAAAGCTTGTATAGAGAAAGGGACCTTGGTGGGCATTCTAGAAGCTACTGGAGCAATTTTGCTTGTAGCAGCTGGTGAAACACGGTGTTGTTCAAATGAAGATCTTTGAACAT
>VSTD030001565.1:0-12936 GCA_008808055.3 Sporobolus alterniflorus | reverse complement strand
CACGTCGATGGGGCGGTGCTGGACTTGGGGTGGCGGAGGGCGGGGCGGTGCTGGATCGACTTGGGGTGGCGGAGGGCATCGTCGAAGTCCGGGGCGAGGCGGAGGCCGGGAGGGGGGGCGGTGCACGCGAGCGGAGGCCAAGGTGTCGAAGTCTCAGTGCGGTGGGCGGGCGGTGGCCGGGCGCACGGGTCGGGAGCGGTGGCGGCGGTGGCGCGCGGCGCGGATCTGAGTCGAGTGAGAGAGAGAGGCAGGGCACGCGGCGTTTTTTGGATAAGACAATAACTTTCGTCGGCCACCTCTAAAGCCGACGGAAGTTACGTTAATTTTCATCGGCTAGCTCTGGCCGACGAAAATTATGTAATTTCCATCGGCTTTCCCTCGAGCCAACGGAAATTATTGTGGCCAACGTAAAGTTCTGTTTTTCCTGTAGTAAAGCATGCAATTAATGTTACAATAAAGTGGGGTATTTCCAAAAATCAAGCACAAATATAATTTAGGTCCTCTTGGGATCCATTCTAGTTTCTTAAAAACTGAGTTTTAGATGTAATTTTTAAAATTTGGTTTCTAAAAAAACTGGGTGGGGTGTTTAAAGAACACTTTTTAAAAACTATGAATCATCATTTAAAGGACAATTTCTAAAAATTGTAGGATGTTTGGAGACCAGTTTCTAAAAACTATGTGATAATTAATGTAATTATCTTAAGTTTTAAAGGTTAGTGGGTCTTTTGTTAGATAAAACTAACTTTAGTTGGGTATGATCAGTTAATGAGTTTTTAAAAATTTGAGATCTAGATTGTAGAAAATAGAATAAAAACAACTGACCCGTTTGAAGGTCTCTCAGTTTCTAAAAACTAATTTCTTAAAAACTGAGATGATCCAAACATGCTCATTGGTGTTAGACACACAGAACATTCAGATTCATACTAGCTTGACTTTTGCAAGCTCTCCACGTAAAAGACAAAGCTTGCACGATCTGGAATGAAAAGTTGTAAACTTGTATATCGAGAACGAACTATAGTGTCGCCTTTCCATATCATCCAATCATAAAATCTAGTCATCACCCATTGGTGTCTTTAATTACTTTGGGTTCAAGCTTTCTTCTTTAGACATGATTTCCTTTTGTCCACAGTGATTTCAAGGTGAGGAGAAGGGTCCATGCGTGCACTAGTTCGCTCGTGAACTCGCAATCAGTAGGTAATGCAAAGTGTAACGATCAATCGTGAAAGGTTCTAGAAATAAAAGAATGAAACTTTTTTTGGTGGGTCGTAGAGAATCACAAGTGGGGGCGTTTCTAGCTAGGAGCTAGATGAACAAAATAAAAAGGGGAAATTGTATGTGGGACACTCCTTTTTATGGATTAATCTGACAAACATTGTTCAGAATATTTTTGTTTATTAGACACTATCATTTTGTGGCTTGGTCTATTGGACACACGGTGCGGTGTCTCCTGACAACATAATTTCAAAGTATTTTTCAATAGACAAAAACACCTCGAACAATATTTTTCAGACAAAGCCATAAAAGATGAGTGTCCTGCAGATAAATTTCCTAAAATAAAAAGATGAAATTGATCAATCCTAACTCTGTCTTAGGCTCCTGCTAACCAGTAATGAAATAACTGTGAAATCTTAGCTTCTTGTAATATATAACAAGCCGTGGCTTACCTAACTGCTCATCGATTTGAATGCACACACAGTAAATTACTAAAGGAAGCTTGCATTAAACTGAAAAAAAACAGAATAATGAGGCAAGCATGAGACGTATGGGTCACACTATCAACAAGGACCACCAGTGATGCTAGGGGCATATATACAACAAGCGGAGGCAAATGTTTTATGCCAAAAAGACGTGATGGCCCTGTCGTCTGTTTCTCGTTGAAAAACTGCACCGTTGAATCAGTTAGATTAAATGCATCGTTCACTTAACTACTCGATCAATAAACTTACGTTCTAGTACTACTAGTTGAGTTTTACTAGTACATATTTAGTTAATGTAGTAGACTGATATAAGGGAGCGACGATCCTCTCCTATCTCTACATGTAACTTGATTTGCAAAGGCTTATTCACCAAGATGAAGACAAGAAACATGTACTAGTACTAGTAGTGTGGCATGTCGATGCATGCGCTGACACCGAAGCACACTGTTGCAATTATTATGTAATTACTGCTGCTGCATCTAACAGACCGCTTGGGAAGCAAATTTTATAAGATCTGATACTACGTAAATAATATTAGATTCAGTTTATTGTGTGACACGTGTTCAACCCGAATCTTAAAATATAGAACATACACGAATCTCAAAGCACAGCACATGCGTGCCATGTGATTTAAGATTCATGAGACACATGTGACACAGTGAACTGGATCCAATATTATTTATTTAAAACTGGGTCTCATAAACTGTCTCCCCCGTCCCTGCTATAGCTTAAATGTGGCAGTTAAAGTCGTTGGAAGTGGACCTACACGTCTCTGCATGACTGCACGGATCGTGTCTCTGTCTCTCGCGTCGCCGTCCACCGCCGCCCAGAAAACGGCCGCATGGGCGCGGACGACGCCGCCTCCCCGCGCCCACTCCTCTGCCGGCGCCCTGCTGCTCTCTTGAGAAGCACGTTCACATGTCGCGCCTACGGTAGTTGACGAGAGACAAAATCTACTTGCACACCACCGTCCTCTGACAGGAGACGTGCGGAATAGTGCAATACGTTTTCTTGATGTCACGCACATGTATATATATCCTGTTTTTTCCTGCTTCCTTCCTTTTTTGCCCGGCTTAATATAATCCTGTTCATACCAAAGTGTACGTACGTATATCTTACTCATCTACGTCAAAAATATCGTTTGATGAGTCAGTGCTTTGCAGACCGTGACAAATATCGTCTGTACTACTGTCTCGTCCCTGTTGTTGATCCCCGAAGTCTCATGGAACATCAACTTTTCAGAGGCGCTTGTGTGCACGACAGCTGCTGCGGCGTGCGTGTCCCTGTCTCGTAGTAGCAGTACTTCAAAAAAAAAGATGCAAAGTACATTTGTAACTTGCATTGCTTTCAGAATTATTCGCAGGTTGATCTGGCTTTCAAAGTACGCCTCGTCTTAGAAATAAAAAAAAACACTTTTATCGCCTTAGATCGATGATGCCGATGGCAGTCATGGTGGTTTGTAAAAATCACATCTGTCAGCTATTAGAGAGATCAGAGTACAATGCAGCAGCTTCCGACTGTCAGTCGTTAGTATAGTTGTTGGCCACGAAAACACAACGAATTAACATAATGCATGTGCGTGCCACACCTGCATGCTGCAAGTTGTCACGCGCATGCATATGATGAGTCGAGCAATATTGGCTAGCTAGTAGCTTTTCGCATATCAGCTGTTCAACTTCATATATATATATATACAGTGTAGCACTAGCGCACGTCTGCTGCTAGTCCATGGGCGACCGACGTTCTAGATCACATCCGCAAAAATTATCGGTGCCGAATCCTTAGCTTGTTCATCGATCCTTCCCGCGCGTGTATGAGCGTGTGTAAAGACGACATGCTTCCAGGTCCAGTCACGTCACGGACGGCGAAGCTAGGTTGCCTTTGGACGACGATGTGTCGTGCTCATGCATGCGTTGCCATGTGCGATATATCGTCGGTGCGCTCGTCTATCCTCACGCACGACGACGTTCTAGTCTTCTAGAGCTCTCTAGTAACTTGTAGTAGCACGCGAGGACCTTTTGACCGTCGTAAAAGATGGAGCGATCATCGAGAGCTACTTTTTATCAAGCTTTTGCGCTCACGCCATTACTCATACAGTCATACTACTAGAGGCAAGATTCAGAATTAGTTGCGTCTCAAGAGCGTCGTTATATATAGTTTAGTTTCATTTGAAGTGTAGTTTTAATTGGGTCGCCCATGAACCCTGAAAGTCCAGTCTACACCCACACCTAACAAACCTGATGCCGCCGACAGAATCTAGAGCAAGTTGGTCTGCTCCTCTCACTACTACACAATTGAGTCAAGGGGCCTGGAATCAATATGGTACCTTACGCCAACCAAATTCTTTTTCTCATCAAGTGAGTCATTACACAAAGTGGAGAATGATTGGGTAGCTATATAAAAATACATAGCAGATTTTCAAAAAGAAATAGGACGAACGATGAACAAAGGCGAACTCGCTACACATGGACATCTGAATAGAGAAGGCCTCCAAGTCCAAAAGTTTGTGCGCAAATTGTGGAAATGCATCACCGATCGATGATCGGGGGTTTTCTACATACATAGATCACATGTGCAGTAAATGAGTCTACGTACCTTTTTCTTTTCTTTTGAGACCATCAAAAGTCTAGCTAGCTAGAAACGACCTTCAGCAGAGATACTTTCAATTTCTCAATAATGTGAATTTCTTTTCTGGATATATTGTTGTGTTATCCTTTTCAATTTGTATATGCCTAATTAAAACATATACCTTTTTCACATATTGAAGGTCCTGGTTTTCAGTATCAATTCAATTAGTTTCCTTCCGCTTGCCAATTACAGCAAAAATGAAAAATATAATACTCCCTCCAGTCATAGAAAAGATGTCATTTTGTACAAGGTCACAGCCAAAGTTTTTTATGTTTGACCATTAATAATTTTTAAAATATTTAGTTTGTAAATATATAGAGCATATGTATAGACTTATACTGAAGGGTATTTTCATAATATCTATGTTTCTTAGCTTTTATACACATATTTTAGTAAAAACAGTGGTTAAAGTTATATCTTGAAGACCGTGTGTCCTTATTCTAAATGACTTCCTCTTTGATATGAGAAGGGGTATATATATGTGTTGCTTTCAGAGAAAAAGCAAGAGCACTTTACCTCATTATTTAAGCCTTTGTTTTCCAAAACTGCCAAATGATGACTTGGCTAGTATCTTGTACTGTAGTATACTTATTGATTAATTGGGAGACTATACTAGGGACTTGGCAGCCCGTAGACCCGATAGATCATTCCAAGGGGCGGCTGTTGCTGTAGCCGCTGTCCTACAAACCATATTCAGGCCAAATGAAAGCCACCAAAGAGCAATGCAGACCAAACCAGAAAGTTGAAACGGGGGAAAACTATAGAAAACCAACATACCTTGATGAGCTTTAACCATAAAAGCAGTGCTGATCTTGCACTCCATGTGCTGACTGGTTCCGTAACAGATGAAAGTTTGCTGCTAGCTGCGTTCATATTTTGATTTCATTTAGTTTGACATGTTTTTTAATTAAAGTTTATACTACTAATTTATCTTTTTATGAGAGTGAAAACTCTACCTTCATTGAAGACAAATAAAGGTGGTCTAACGTGAGTAAGGTCTGTTTGGATCCATTATAGTTTTTTAAAAACTATTTTTTAGAGATAGTTTCTAAAAAAACCTAGGTGAGTAGTGGTGTTTTTGGAGATCATTTTCTAGCAATGTTAAATCAACTTTTCCTTTTATAACCACATGTCTACCCCTCGTTCAATTAGTGATCACAACTGAAAGTAAGGTAGGTGGAGGCAGTGTTAGCATTCGTAAATAGCAATCATGTAATGAAGGATAACAAGTAATTAACCAAAAAGTCGATTTTAGGTGGGTATGACCAAATAATGAGTTTTTTAAAAATGGGGACATAGATTCTAGAAACTGAAAAAAACTGGCATGTTGGAAGGTCTCTCACAATTTCTTAAAAACTGAGAGTATACAAACAGTACCTAAAATTATCCAAACCCACCGATGATGCAGTCATTTGGGGCCCACGCACGCATCTCCGAGATGCACCGTCGTCGAAGCAAGCCCTGCATCGAAGAGTCACGCTCCATGCCGCAGCCGTCACGTCTGGACACGCTCGTCTTCGTAGTCCTCAAGCGGCAAGTCTCGAACACAGCTTGCCTTGTGTGTGCACCTGGACGCCAAAAGGGTTTAGTAACCCGGTGGCGTAGTACTAGTACACGAGGTTAGAGACGCAATAATCATGGGCAGCAGAATCTGGAATATAGTGACGACACATATTGCCCAATTTTAGCTTCTTGCGTATCGCCTGCAGTTTCCTGTGACCTTGGCAAACGCGTTCCAAACCTCACCCTTTTCTTCTCACCTAAGGAAATTCATTGAGCACTTGCCTGGTTTGCTACACGTACGCCCTCCTCAACTCATGCTGCTAGAAAACAGATGGAAAGCGGGGTTTAAAAAACTGGTGGTTTTTAGGTCGGTTTTAACCCGATTTTGACTGGGTTTTTTTGCCAATTTTGACCGATTTTCAACTAAACCGTCAGATTCAACAGTCTGAATTTCTTGTCCAGACCGAGTTTGAAAATATTGATGGAAACTATGTACAATGTGTGCAAGGATTTGTTGCTACACATGTTCCAAAGGCCACGACAACACTGCACCGCATATTTTTACGAACCTTATGTGCAATCATGTCAACATGTATAAGAGAGACATATGACACACCTTCTTCTGACGTTACGCGAAAGTGACACCTTCTAACGTTACGCAGATTTTTTTGACATGTCGCATGTCTACCACGATTCCTGCATCAGAATCTGATACAGCCAAATTGAAAGGAGAAATTTATCTCAATTTCTTGAGCACTCTTCCCCCCAACTACCTACCAAGCAAATCTCCCCCATCATCAGAGAAGAAAAAAAGAGGCTACGGGTGGGCCATCTCTACCTATATAAACCCCTCTCCGCATCGCTCCCAGGCCTCAACAAACCACCACCTCCTTTTAAAGCCATCCGCAGCCACAGATCGGCACTCCCTCGTCCACCTGCCGTCCTCGTTTTCCTGCGCGAGGTAGCTCTCTCCTTCGTTTGTCGCCGGTCGATCTCGCAGCTCGAGCCACCATGACGAAGCACGCTACTTTCGTCGCCGACGACGCCGCGGTCGCCGCGCCGGCGCAGGCGGGGCGGCATTTTTCGTCGTTCCCGCCGCCGAGGGTCACCACCGGCGCGCGCGACTGCAAGAAGCACACCACCGGCGGCTCCTGGGTCGAGTCCATGAAGTCCACCTCGCCGCGCCGCGCCGCCGACGCGGAGCACGGTGACTGGATGGTACGTACACGTACATCCCCCCCAGCCTTCTTAACTCCAGATTCTGCTCCACGATCTTCCTCATAAATCGATCGAATCCGTGGTGATCCCAACCGCGCGCAGGAGAATCACCCGTCGGCATTGACGTGGTTCGAGACGGCGCTCGCGGCGGCGAGCGGGAAGCAGATCGTGATGTTCCTGGACTACGACGGCACCCTGTCGCCGATCGTCGAGGACCCCGACCGCGCCGTCATGTCCGAGATGGTCAGCAATTTTTCTTCTCTCTCCTTTTGGGGAAACAGAGCATGCTCTGTTCCGCCGCCCGCCGCTAATCCTCGCCGTGGTCTCCGCCGCAGATGAGAGACGCGGTGCGTGGTGTCGCCCAACACTTCCCCACGGCGATCGTGAGCGGGAGGTGCAGGGACAAGGTATCGTTCCATTCCAAGAACTCGCTCTACTTTCTCCACTTCCATTCTTGCTAGCAACAAGCTCCTTTAATTTGTACTCTCTCTCTCTCTCTCTCTCGTGGAAACGGCAAGCGATTCTTTCTCCTGGTACCTTGCCTTGCACAAGGTGGTGCTGAGTCAGTGCACGCCGAGGATTTCCATTTTTTTCTCGGCCGTTTTCTCTCGCATTGCTTTGGTTTTGGTTGCCTTCCCTCTTTCTCCCTCTGCTTTCCTTAATTTCCGCTATGCTGGCTTCTTCTGTGTGCCTTTTGTTTTTATTTCGAACTAGTAGCATGAATCGATCGATCGCCATGGCCTTGTTGGTGCAATTTGTAGGTGTTCAACTTTGTGCAGCTCAAGGAGCTGTACTATGCCGGGAGCCATGGCATGGACATCAAGGGACCCACAGCTCAATCCAACAACGTCGAGGCAAATGTTCGTTAGTCTCTATCTCTCTCCTCGCTCTTTCTCACGAATGGAAAGACCGTCCTTCCACGTCAGCGTGACTGTGACGCGTATCTGATTAGCTCTTCCGTTTACGATGATGGTCACGCAGGCCGAAGCAGTTCATTACCAGGCTGGGAGCGAGTTCTTGCCGGTCATCGAAGAGGTAAACAACTTAAATCAACCGCGTGAAGTTTCAGCTGCCATGCATGGCGCTTAGCTTTGTTGGCTCGTACTACCATGCTACGGAATTAACTAGACCTGATGGTGTGGTTACGGCGCGTGTGTTGTGTCGTGTGCAGGTGTACCGCACGCTGACGTCCAGGATGGAGTCGATCCCGGGCGCAAAGGTGGAGCACAACAAGTTCTGCCTCTCCGTCCATTTCCGCTGCGTCCAAGAGGAGGTCTGTCTCGCGATCGCTGTTTGTTTGTTGCAGTCAGTTTGTTTTCTTGGCTTCTTTTGTTTCCCGTCTTACTTTTATGCCTGTGTTTTGTTGTCTCGGCAGGAATGGGAATCCCTGAACAAGGAAGTCAGATCGGTGCTCAAGGAATATCCGGACCTCAGGCTCACTCATGGCAGAAAGGTGAGCATATCATATCTTCCCATGTTGCGTAGAGTAACGAGTTAATTACATATAAAGTTGGTTTGTAAACTCCTGAGCACCGTCATAGAATTAGCTGGATTTTTTTTAGTGCTTGGTAGCTCTTTGGAAACAATAAGATTCTCTTCTGGTGTTTCTTTTAAGCTCTTGTTGAATACTACTTCTAGAACCATGGAAATATTAGGTGCTTCTACCCTACAATTACTATAGCTGGGCCGGCCGGCTAGATGACGCTAGCTGGTCGGTGATCTTGCTTGTCCTGTTCTCTGAAAACTCCACGCCACGTACTACGTACGTGTGCATGCGCACAGGGGCACTCGGTCTGATGCATGCACGGCTTGGCTGCAGGTCCTGGAGATCCGCCCGTCCATCAAGTGGGACAAGGGCAAGGCCCTCGAGTTCCTGCTCAAGTCTCTCGGTCAGTACTGTTACCATTAGCAGTGCAACTAGTAATCAGCAACTCGGTAACGATTTAATCATCAAGCATCATTAGTATTATTATTGTTACTAATTTTTTCTGGTGATTTTGAAATTAAAGGATATGTTGCTGGCCGTAACGACCTCTTCCCGATCTACATTGGAGATGATCGCACCGACGAGGACGCCTTCAAGGTATTAATAGCTTGCTTACAATACGTACGTGCTTCAATATATGTCATTAAGTTTTCAAAATGCAATGAGCATGCGGCGTTTTTTTTTTGCTAGAAAAATGTCTAATTCTAGCTAGTACAAGCACTGTACAGTACGGAGTACGTGGTAGCAATTAACGCTTTAAACTTTCTTGTCAACACGTACGCGACACTATCTACAGGTGCTGCGCAACATTGGTCAGGGCATCGGAATCCTGGTGTCCAAGTTTCCAAAGGAGACGGCTGCGTCCTACTCGCTGCGCGAGCCAGCCGAGGTAAGAACAATCCATGCACCTGGTGCTATTTATTTCGAGCCATGTACAGTGGATCAGAAAGCGAACATCACAAATCCTAAAGCGACCGCGCATCTGGTTGCGACACCGACTCGTCAATAGGAGTTCGATAAAGAATAAAAAGGCAGTGAAATGACCGTTCTGTTTCCGTGGATGGCTCGACGCGTGCCTGCGCTTGTAAGGGTTAGTTAACACTACACATGTACTGATTGATCGTCGTCGTGCTTTATTTGTAACAGGTCAAGGAGTTCCTTTGCAAGCTCGTGAAGTACTCCGAGGGTGATCCTCTGGCAACGAAGATCCTCTAGTGCATATCGAGTAACTAGCTAGCTCTAGCTCTGGGACATGCATGTACAATGGCCGGAGAAGAACAGTGGTGCAAGCATATTTTTGCTTGTTTCTTTTTGTTCAGTTAATTAGTAGCAGTCTAGAAAAAACTGTGCGTGTGCATGCATGGTGGATCGGAGAACAACCTGGGTCGTAGGCCTTGTCCTGGAAGAAGGTCTCTATTACTACATCCTTCTCTGGCAGGGTCGTGTGTAATTAGGTTTGCTGCTTCTAGATGTGTCGTGTGTGAAAGAAATGGCAGGGCGAAGAGAGAAAATAAGAAACCTTCTTCTCTCCCTGATAATAGTCTTTCTAGCTCGAATGGACCGTGCATGGCCTGCGCGCGATTGAACTCCCTGTGGCCAGGGCAATTACTTTTGTTGGTGGAACAACCCGTAACTGCCCGGCCGGCGTGGAAGGAACCGAAAGAACACTGCATCCACAGTTCTGAAAGGAGTTCCTGGTGTGGTGCCATCAATGGCGTGGCGCCAAAAGGATCTGTCGTAGCGGAGCAGCAGTGACCAGTGTGTGCGCCAAAACGAGTCAACCAACCCGTTTTCGCCATGCCATGCATGTGGCAAACAGGTGGGGCACGAGGATCCACATGCATGGATGGCATGGTGCCTGCCCGGTGAAGACGACTGGTTGATTTTCTTCTGGTCATTGAAAGTGGTCTTTTTGAGCGCAGGGCAGACTGCATGCGGCCACATGTCCCCCCATCCCTGACCCGCTTCAGCGCGCGACCGCGACGGCCTTTCCGCTGCTGCCGCTTGCATTGATTCGCCGTTTTCAGCCGGAGGACCATGCAGGGAACCAGGCGCCGGCCGGCTGGCCGGTGACCACAACAGAACAGAGACACATGCTTGTTCGCATCGGCCGGCCGGCCGGCGCACGCTAGCTAAGCAAGAATGGCGTCGTCACCAAAAAAGTCCCGGAGAGGAATCACTTACAGATACAATAAATACCTGACTTCTCAATTGGAGAAATTAATAAAAAGTGCAGCATTTCGTTCCCCAGTCATCTAGATATATACCTGATGTCTTCTTCCCCATAGGAAAATTCCCTGCACTGTGCTAGCTACAAACAGGTGTTCCCCAGCTAGAGCCAAGCACATGACGGTGTGGGGGTAGACAGCCACCACCACCACCCATGCCTCTGGACCAGGAGCATCGGCGCACGTCCCCTTTATTAAAGGCGGCCTATTAATTAGCTTGAACTAGAAATGCAGTCGATGCCTTAGCTCGGAAGCTCAACCAACAGCACAACCGCCGGTCGAGACCCCAGTCGATCATCAGTACAAAATCAGGCCTAATAAATAAACTCGAAAAGAACATCAGGACCACAGCCACAGGCAAATAAACAGATTTGCTTGAACACGCAAAGATCCATCGTCACATGACCCAACACTCGATCCGTACACGTTAATTTTCTTCACGCCATCTCATTAGCAGCCCTCAGATTCCGGTACACACCGTGGTTTACGTGGGGGACCTTGCTAGTAGGAGGGGCTTTAATCTCGTTCTTTCAGTTTCTTTTCTGCCGCCACGCCATGCATTCATGCGTGGAGAGATTGTTGCATCTGCGAGCCCATCACTCGTAATGCTGCTGGTTACCTTTCTTCCCAAAAGATCCCATTACTCATACTCTGCTGCTGGTTACCTTTCTGCCCAAAAGAAACCGGCACCGGCACAAACCGGGGTTGTTGTTCATAATTGGAGGCAAACAAAAGCTATAGGATGGCCTCAGAGCCAACCACTTAACCTCAAACGACCTGTGCGGCAGTGGGGAAAAAGCACGGCTGCTTTCGCTGCTGGTTTTGATATAACAAATGATCGGTGGCCGGCGTGTGATCTAGCTTTAGCTAGGGTTCATCGATCATCACGCACACTCTGCCATGCATGAGTCTCTCAGCTTTAACTTTGTGCATATATGTGAGGGTGCACAGCACACATATGGAACCCTAGTATTTTAAGCCTGTTGCATACCAAGGCTACAATAAGCAGAGATCACATGCGTGCCAGTCATATAAGGCTTAGTCGTCGTGTTAAAGCGCAGTGTCAAAAGGGCATTAGGCCGGCCGGCCGATGCAGTGGCGTGGAAGACCGTCCATCGTCCACATGGTCGTAAAGGTAGCTTTCTTTAGCGCTGTTGCTTCTTATTATTTGGTGGTGGTCCTTACTGATGAACGCATTACACAACCTTGATCGTGCACTGATGACTGCTCTGATTTGTAAATATATAGCGCGCGAACCGCGTAAACTTCAGTGTGGTTATTTGGAGGCGTCGGCGCGTTCTACGTGTTGAGCTTAAAAATACCGGTATCGTATCTGAACGGCGATCGAGATTTGATTCAATAAATTAAGCTTGACCGACAAAACTTAGTCCAGTGTGAATTTGTGACGTTAGTCGTAGCCATGTGCGAGTTTAGGCTGGGGCTCCGCCTATAGAGGTTGGTGTAGGTAAGATTCAATGCAGAGTCGATCTGTTTATTCATATATTGAAACTTTTGGAGGCCTGAGATGGTTGGTGTAGGTGTAAGATTCAATGCAAAGTCTGGTTAATCATATATTGACACAAACAACGATGACCGGCTAGCAAGTTAGAAATCTCAAAAAAAAAATCGAGATAGCGACAAATATGTCTCTTTTCCGCAATTCGTATTGCTAGTTGCTTCCTCTGTTATACAACGGAGAAAATTTGAACCCGGGCAAATACAGATGGTCTCAGGAAAGGAAAAACTCTATATGGGCCTGCTCGCCTTGAGTAAGCCAGCCCAGCAAGCACAAGTCCGATTCAGCCCACTTCCTGATCTCTCATCCGTCATCACCTGCCGCAGCCGGCCTCCAGCCGCATCTCGCCGCCGCCGGCAGTAGCTGCTTACGAGTTACGATAGATCGGCATGTGGATGCTTCATCCAACCTTCCATCGCTGCACTGCTGATTCCGTCGACTGACAAAGGTAAACAAAATCTCATCCTTACAACTGTAACACTTTCTTTTTTCTTTTTTAGTAATATAGTAAAAACACAGATACTCATACAACACGTCCTTATAAATATACGCACGTATGTGAATCTTTCTGAATCTAGTTACTTCCCATCCGGATCGTTGTGATCTCTGACCAATCTGTGTCATTAATTGGGACGACGAGTAGATGATGAGGCCTCTTGC
>VSTD030001564.1:0-12939 GCA_008808055.3 Sporobolus alterniflorus | reverse complement strand
GTTGCCATGATTGCTAGTAAGTATTGCTTCCATTAGTTAGGTTTTTATTGTGTCAATAAAAAGAACTCCCATAGGAAATGGTTAGGTTATACATCATCATTTGCGTGAGATTAGTTGCAACCACTAGTGCATGACCCTGTTTTGATAAGCCGAATTGATTTATGTGGTTATCCCTTGGCAGACACAAAATCTCATGCGAGCAAAAATTCAAATGTAACCACGTCTAGGTTGATGGGAGGTGTGATACCTGAGTTAGTGTTAATCTTGCTAAACCTTGATTTTGAAATTGATTGGAGTTGAATGAATTTAGGAAGGTTACTCAATGACATACACATTCCTACTAGAGCCAAATATTATCCACATAGTAACTCTTGTTTGTGTTGAGCTTTGTTAAGGGATGTGTCCATTTGAGTTTTGAAAAAATTTCAAAAATTATTTGCTACCCAGAAAAAAGATTTTGCTAGCCTCACTCAAAAATATTGGCGTGCATACCTCTACTATGAAATGTGCATCCACTGCCAATATAACCACAACTCCCCCATCTCCATAATCATGGTTTAGCCATGTTGGCGTGCATTACTCTATTCCAGAATATACATCCACCGCCAGTATATTGATGCCATTTGAAAAGAAGTTTATGAACAAGTGATTTTCTCCTCAAATATCATCAAAACCCCCAAGTCCTCAAGAGACGAAGCAAGAAAAAAAAGAAGGAAAGAGAAAAGCTCCAAGAGTCTCTTCAAATAAAAGGGGAAGTCAATATTTTGAGAGGAGAAAAACACTTCAACTTCAAAAATCCTCTTTGATGTGATTCCATTTTCTACCCCTCCATCATACAAGTTCAAAACCCCTTTCCAAAATTATTGAGAAAATTTTCTTAACTCTTTTTGGACCATCCTTTAGCTTGGCAATATACATGACTTGAGTTGTACCCTTTTCCTGTACCCATGATCTCCACATATTTAGCCTTTAGAGGTTAGGATAAGATGGAACATTTGTTAAGCCGAGGTGAGGAACCACATAATAAAGGAGTGCCCGAGTGCCTAATGTTGAGGGACCATAGTGTCATTATTATCATATTCTCTCCGGTTGATTTTAAAAAGAGGCTAAGTAGGAGAGACACGAATAAAAGGTTCCAACTTTCAACCACCTAAGATGAGGTGAAAAATTCTACAAAAAGCTCTATGAGGTAAGTAGGGACCACAAGGTATGGACACATTAATTTGTTTGGTAAGTTTTAGCATGGGTCTACACTTGTGTTGTCTCGAATCTCTTGCATTGCTTCAGGTTTGGCTTTGCTCGAGGACGAGCAAAAGTTTAAACTTGGGGGATGTGTTGGAGCTCATAAAACACTGATTTCATGTACCAACATGTTGAGTAAATGTATAAAATAACCATGTATTCACCATGTCTACTAACCTAGTTCCATGATTTTAGTGTTTATTTTATTTCAGAAACATAGGTACGAAATTGGTGCATTTCAAGAAATTACAAAGAAATTTGGAATTCCACCAAAATAACTGTCACCCCAGGAATGTACTTGACATGAGGAGGTAGTGTGGGAAGGCCACTGCCAGTGGGCCTAGGGGCTGGCCGGCCAGCCAGCCCCACTTTGCAGCCTCTCATGGGTTGGCTTCACGGTGACACTCTCCAAGAGGTGGTAACAGGGAATCTGAAGCTGAAAGTAGGTAGAGGCTGGACTCTATGACCGCTCGGTTGTGTCGCTAGGTTGGCCGGCCACCACTTGGCGAGTTACCGACTCAACCAAGTCGGTAACCACTCCTTGGACCCCTACAAATACCCCCTACCGGTGGCAATCAACACACCACAGTCCACTTGTAGTTCTCCACTTGTAAAGGTTCTGATTTAGTAGTGGTAGCTTTAGTGAAGCCCTATCGGGAGTCGAGAGTTGAGTTGAGTCTTTGCTTGAGCTCCGGAAGTAGTCTCCGAGATCGGTGAGCTCTTGTACCATTACCTTTCTTTATAGACTTTGAGTCCAAGTTCTTATATGTTCTGCTCTTGTCTTGTCTTGAGCTTTGATGTGTGCATAGTTACTATCACTTGGTCCCTCGTGTTTGTTGTTATTGCTCTTTGGGTTATCTATCCGACTCGATTGATTACTCTCACTTCTCGTAGCTCAAGTGGTTTTCCGACGCTGGTGTGTTTCCTCATAATTCTTCGACTTGGGTTTTACTTGCAGACATGGTGTCTGGGTTTAAATCCTTCAGTGAAGCTCCACACCTTTTATAGATGTGTGGTACACATAGGAGTGACAATCCTGTTAGGGCATTGTAATCGACCACACCGAGGTCGTGTCAAGCCGGCAAAACCTGGGTCGCTGTATCCCCTTGCGTGGATTACTTGCCAGTTTACAGTTAATTAGTCACCGGAGTCACGAAGCAAAGTAGGCAGCATAGCAGGTGATTTTGAATCCTAGGTAACGTGTTGTGATAGATAGGACTAAAATAGATCCTTAGGAGTTGACCCTCTTCTCGAGTCTCCCGACTAGGTGGAACCTTAGCTTACCCATAGAAGTTGGAGTACTAGTATGTGTGTTCATTAACCCCGGTTAATGTAACCTGTATATAGCCTCATAGTACTCATTGGAGTTACTCCCTATGTTATTCTTACACATGATAGTGATCCTCCCCCATTGGGAAAATATAAATACGATACCTGGAGAATACTCCTGGTGAAGTGCAACATTGACAATTCTGTGCACTTGCGGAGATGCATACGAAACATCAACAGTGCGGCAGAGGTGGAAACCTAGATTCACAAGGTCCTAGACTCCACTGTTGTTCCACTGCATGGTGCTAGCCTGGACCCCTTGCGGAGAGGGATGGCCAGCGTTAGGGTCGGTACCTTGGGCCTGTTTCTGCGCTTTTACAATTCTTTCTCTTCACTATGCTCATGATATTATGCAGGGTCTCAGGGATAACCATGGTGACATGTGAGGTGCTAATTTCTCCACTGATGCCCCAGGGCGGGCAATGAGCCGTGCCTCTAATGGGGCCACGTGGTCACGTGAAGAGAGAGAGAGATCGGCGTGGCATCGGTCGGGTGGTGAGGAAATGGGGATGAGGACCCTTACTAAATTTGCATCCTTTGATGAGGGGGAGATGGATCATGGGTGATTTGGTCTCCCTCGCCTCCCCCTCGCGTGAGCTCTTCACAGTCTCGGGGCGTGGGCTCCTGACAAGCAGGGCCCTTGGTTGGCGAACGCTGGTCGATATGCTTCTGAGAGGCAAGCGAGCCACCCTCCAGTCTATCTGAGCAACCTCCTTCCACGTGGTGGCTTATGACCGTGAGGGGTGGAAGGTGCCCAGCAGGCTCCAGAGCCATTGGTCGTAGCAGGCACGAGGCCCTCTTCCTCCCTTGAGGAATCCAGACCTCCTCCCAAGAAGGCCCATACCAAGGGCCGCCTGTCGTCATCCATGCGGTATGTGTATGTAGATGGGGGACTTCTCTGTGGCCTGCCACTCTTCGTGTCTGACCATGAACCTTGATGGTTTTTTCTGAATAGGAAACACACTTTGGGAGTTCTGAATTTCACCATTCCATGACCCAGCCAAAGCCCCCGACACCCTTGTCCTCAAGCGAGACTGCATGGGACGGGGCTTCGGGGGTCCCAACTCCAATTCGCCCCAGGAAGTCTTCAGGGTTGATGTTCTGCCTGCTCCCGGGTCTTTGGACGTCATGGTCTCTGGTGACTGGGAGCTGGGGGGTGCCAGGCTTCCCTCGAACGCCTTCCTTCTCTGCCGATTGGGGACAAGTGATGTGGGGCGTGGAGTTGGCATACTCGCTGGTTGCTTCCGCACGCCGATCACTACTGGAGACACTGGTCGCACTAGGCTGGGATGCCCCCCAACCAGCCTGGGTTAGTGTCAAGGTGGGAAAGAAAAACCTTCGCTTCCTGACTTCTTTCGACTCCCTCCTTGGACTTAACACTGCCTCCCTTCGGTTGTTGTCATTTTTCTTGTGCAGCACCTAGCTTGGGATCTGGTTGAGGCAGTGAAACTCCAAGAGGAGGTGACTTGGGTGTAGGTGGATGTCATAACAGTGAGGGCTTGTGCCGCCCAGACGACGGAGATGGTCCGGGAGACGGCCACATTGTTGGTGGTTTCTTGTGGCAAAGAGGCTGAAGCCAATCAAAGGGCTTCCACCTTATTGGGCGAGCTTGTGGCAGCGCGCCAGGAATGGGATGTGACTGAGGAGAAGGTTTTGATCTTGGCGACTGAAGCGACCATGGACAACCAGCAGCGGGAAGCCGTCAAAGAATAGTGCGAGCGTCTGGCTCAAGAGCTCACCTTCCTGAGTATCAGGGGTTCTGAGCTGTGCATCACTATGACCGATTCTCCTTCGTGAGGCCCTCTACACGAGGGAACACGCTTTGTTGTAGCAAGGCCCTCTGCACGTGGCCTGTTCTCTGTGCTTCAGGCGGCGGTGTCTTTGGCCACCCAGTTCATTATCGGCCATTTGTCCGTGGACGTTCCCCAGGCGGGTGTTGTTGGAAAGATAGTTGCCTTGTTTTAGGAGTATGCAGACCGGTGCTAGCATCTCGAGGCTGCCAGTTTGGGGGTCTGTGACTTTGTTCTTAGACCGGTGGGCAATGAAACCAACATGGCTGCTCGCCTAGAAGAAGTGGCTGGGCGATTGAGGATGGCACGAGGTGGGCAGGGGTCCCCTAGGGATTTGACCTCCCGGGCTCATGGCTTGCTGCTGAGGGAGCCTGATGGAGTGCCTCCCCTAGCAGTGGCGTTGCCCCCATCCTCTCTATCAGGGCCATCTGAAACTCAAGTTAGCACATCGGCTATCAATGGGGTTCGGTGGGGGGTCCGGTTGGTGCTGGCCACCGACCTGTTGCACTTACCCGAGCTGGAGGTTGAGTTGGACCTGCTGGGATCTTGCTACAACACTGACCACTCGTGCGATGAGATGGAAACTCCCTAGACCCAGATCTACCGGGCCTCAGAGTCCTTGAACTCGCAGGTTCCCTGGTCACCTACTCACAATCCTCCCGATGATTGACAGCCTTTTCCCTCTTTTTCCTTTTCTTCCTGAGCCATAGGATGCAATCTTAATGAGTGTTGTAAACACAATTCAGGAATGATTTGACTTGGTCACACCAATAATCTATTTTGAATATCGCGTTGTGATCTCATTTTTTGGTAGATTGTAATCTTGGTGCCACCCTAGTGCCGGGGGATGGTTGTTCATGACAGACTTTTCACAGGCACTTGGCTTTCTACTAATTTTATACAAAGATGGAAGGAGGTGTGTTACCATGGGGGTTGTACGTGGATTTTCCTCATCTGATCTGTGCCTCTTGCTCTTGCTTTGTCACCGCTGAGTCTTGGGGTCATGGTTGCAACGATTAGCCTTCCCCGGGAGCCGAGGTGCCTAGTACTGGTGCACGTGGATTATTGGCGAGCCCAGGCCCCGCTGCCAGTGAGGGTAGTGCTGGTTGCTAACAGTAACCCATCGCTCGCGGCCCTTGGCCTGCCACACACGATCTTGTTCTCGGGTTATGAACGGTCACTACTTTGCCTTTTTCTGTGGTATAAGTCGCAGGGTACCGGGCACCAGTTTCCTCATCCCATCTTTTCATCGTTGTACCAGTGGCAGCATCCCCCATGATCTTTCTATCCTTGATCGTCGTACCAGTGGGTGCTCACTTTACGCACATTTTGAGGAGGTAAGGATCGACCGTTCATAGTTGTGGGTTGGAATGTTACCTGATGCGCAGTTAACTTGTCCTCATATGCCATATGCAGTCCACCTACTGCATTGTCTTCTGGCCCTGCGGTGGCACCGTCGACCGCGGTAGTGGAGGAACTCCTCGCTCGGGAGGGGGAGCTCACCCAAAGGGAAGAGGTCCTCACCGAGAGGGAGGAGAAGGCGAGGATCTCCAAGAAAGCCCTTGCCCGGGACAGTGCTTCTCTTAATGAGGAGCAGACCAAGGCCAAGGCTGCCCAGCAGGAGTACCGTAAGAAGATAGCGGAGCACACTGCTCACGGCAGGCAGGTTCCCAATTTCAACAAGATGTTGGGGGCGAAGAGGGCCAGACTTGATGAGTGGGAGCGGGACCTGGAGCTGCGCACGGTAGCACTGGTGAAGGCACATGCCTAGGGGATCAACCCCCTGGACAACCACGATGAGTTGATGGAGTTCGACGAGCTTCTGTGGCTTCCTCAGGACATCGAGACGGACCGTATCGCCAAGGCTGGCCGTATGGCTGGCTTGGTGAGGGAGGTGTCCCAGGTTCTAGAGAATCTGGGCCTGCCTCCCATCACGGGAATCCCCAGGGATCCGTGTATGGCTGGTGATGTCCTGCAGGCGGTGGATGTGATCCTGGAGCGTGTGAAAGAGGCCTATGACTCTGGCCATGGCCCCTAAAATTAGATGCTTGGAACCAGTCGCCGTTGCCACCAGTGTCCGCCCTGCTGTAGTATCTTGTTACTTTTTTAGCTTGTTTTGATGTAAGGTACTTTGTGAGACCTAGTGCTTTTCTGTGTCCGCCTTGCCGGGCTTATTGCCGACATTTCCTAGCATGACAGTGGGTTTCATGGAGATTAGGCAGCGTTTTTGCTCGGGACGATACCACCCAGGTCCCTACCATAATGAGCGGGGTCTCAAGTCCCGACCAACCACATAGCGTTCTTGGGCCCAGGTCACGATCAGCCGACGATGGTCGGGACCTTCGCTTCCCCGAGCACCGTGCCTTTGCCCCCTAAGTCTCTTGCTAGCTTGTCGCCATCGACGGGCATGTCGGAGGACATGAATCTCTTCATCATGGGCAGTCCCAAAGTTTATGCCTAACGGGATACATGTGGTGATGACAAGTTGCTTCAAGAACTTTCTCGTAATGGTCCTTGGGCGGCCAACTGCATCGCCTGAAATCATGTTTAGCTGACATCACAAACTCCTCATCAGAGCATTTAATTTTCTCCTTGATGCTGCCATTGTTCATCACTGTAGCAGGATGACGTGGGTGGTGCTTCTAGCCTTTTTCTGCCCATAGGACCCTTTTTGGTGTCAACGGTCGTGATGTTGGGAGGTGCTATCTGGCCCACGCCAGCGGTCGCAACCACTTCTGCCAGAGCAAAAGCGGCTCCAATGGCTTCCTCACCCAAGGTGTGTCAGGTCACGATCTCAAGCAACTCCTTAATGATTTCTGGTTGCTTGCAACCAAACTCATGGACCAGGGTGCGGCACGTAGTGCCATCCCAGAAGGCCAAAATGACATTGCCGTCTACCACACTTGGGAGTGCGTGGCACTTCTGGGAGAAACACTGAATGTAGTCTCGGAGGGGCTCGACCTGCTTCTGCCAGCAGCCCCTGAGGACCAAGGGGTTGTCAAGGCGCACATAGGTGCCTTGGAAGTTACCGGTAAAGACCTCCCATGGGTCATCCCAACTGCTTATGACATTTCTCGAGAGATGGTCCAACCAGCGTCTAGCAGATTCAGCCAAATAGACAGGGAGGAACTGCATGATGAACAAATCATCGTTTGCCCTTCCCGCTCTACACACGAGGTAGTAATCCTCCAAACAAACACTGGGGTTAATTTTGCCATCGTATTTGACAATGTTGCTTGGCACCCAGAAACGTCGCGGAAATTGAGCGTTGCGCACGGCTCCTCAGAATGCCTTGGGACCGGACCCTTCGATGCTAAGGCTACGTCCTTCATGATCGTCGTGGGCCCCTTGATGTGGGTGCCGTGCATGTGGCTAGAACTGCATGCCATCATCCCGTACGTAATGCCATCGGTACGTCGGAGGTTCTGTTCGGACACTCAGCTACATCGGTTGGCCGCAGCCCAAGAATCCATCCGGTGAGGAGGCCATTTCCATGTCTGGAACCCCTGGGGTGGCCTTCTATCCCCCATCCTTGGGGTCAGGCGGGGGGGGGGGGGGGAGAATAGGGGCCCTGATCTGGGGCAGCCAGGAGCTTTCTACCTGCTGCACAGGAGTGACGCCAAGGATGTTGTTTAGCTATTAGCATACTGTGCCCCCATCATTAGCGGGGGTTGCCGGCAACACATTTAGGAATGCTGCCACCGCGACTATGTTCTGGGAAGCCATGGTGAAGGCGGGGAGCTGCTGCCCCCCTCGGCTGCTTCTCCATGGCCCGACTTACCTCCAATGCTGACTCGCACTAGAACATATCGGCCAGCCTAGCTTCTGCGGCCACCCTCTCACCGGTGAGCTTACCTTGATGCCACATAGTCCTTTTCTTGATGTCATCTTGCACGGCGTGTCTTCATCCGTCCTGATGAGCCACCTGTTGTTGATGTAGTGGTTCGTTGTGGCCTTGCTGCTGCTTCCTAGGATGCCAGGGTCCCCTCCGGTGGTAGTGTAGGGGTGTGGGCCTGAATGGGTATCACAGTGTTGCATACCCTCAAGAGAGGAGAACTGAAGCTCTCCCCCTCATTCGAGGTCGTGTCGTCCTCGCTAGGTGATTCCTCGAGGATGGCATGAAGCAATGGTGACTCACTGTGCGTCATGCCCCTAAACCGCGCACTGAGACCATGCAGTTGGCTGGTGTCTTGAACGAACTTGATGTAGACGATGGAACCATCAAAACGGCTTGAGGAAAGCACACTACAAATCCCCCTCTTGAAGCACCAACTGTCGGTGTTTTTTGCACCGGCAAGATATAGGTTAGTCAAGATCATGTGTTCCTATTCTGAGGTGGTCTTGTGAACCATGAAGAACTACAAAGCACACTATAGTTTATCCTAGTTTAGGCCCCTGCTATGAGGTAATAGCCCTACATCCAGCATTTTTGTATTGGAGAAGAAGAACAGTGTTACAAAGGGGGTGAGCTAAGAGGTCAAAATATTCACTAAGTGTAAGGCCGAAATGTTCATTCCATCCCACTGGCTAAAGCGTAAGGGGGGCCTTTTATAGCCAGGAAGTGGCTGGATAACTACCAACTATTATCTATTACGAATATATCCACGAAGGGATTTACATGACTAGTAGGTCCAAATAAAGGATAGTTGGTTGGAGGCTTCTACGGTATTCGGGTCTGTTCTAGAGACTTCTTGACGATGAGGTGGACAGTACTCGAGAGGGTTCCGCAAGCCACTTCTCGGTGGGGCTGGCTTTGCTTCGCTTCTAAGTCTTTGTGGTGGTCAGTGCAGCCGAGCTGGCTTCCCCCCTACTCTTGCCTGGAGGTCTTGGGTAGGGGGGATGGATGCCCTACCCGGCCTTACCTTGCCCCACCATGGCCGGTGGCACGTGGCTGATATGCAACCCTTGGCCTTGGATGCTTGTTAAGATATCAGCTGCCTTCATACCTGTTCATGGATTTTTACCCCAATCAAGTGTCTTTTTACCGCAGAGCCTCGGCCCAGTGTGGGTGGGGGCCACGGCTGATGTACGTATACCCTTGATATAATCATTATTGTTATCGGGCTTGCTCGCCTCATCATTTGTCAGGTAATGAATACCCCACCTTCATGTCTACAAAGTTGGTCGTGCTTTCCCAGGGACTGGAGGTACCCGAGGGGGATGCCTGGAGGCCTGAATCCCTCTCAGGTCGGCCTGGCATTGCCGCCTACCCTATTCAACCGTAGAGCCACGAGATCAATTCGACGAGTTAACTATGAGGCAAGCGGTTCCCCCCTCCCTTAGCCGAGACCGGGGGGGCTTCTATGTGATATGAGATGTGTAGCTCCCCAGCCATTTGCCACTGGAGGGATTCAATCATTTCCATGTTTGTGAGCCATAATCGGTGTTGCCTGGACCGGGCCATTTTACCCTGACATATTGTTAGGAGCTTCACAAGCTAGAAAACAACTTCGATGGCCTCGAATGCCTACACATCATGTTTAGTCAAACTGAGATGGCGGATGAGTTAGCCAACATCAGATCTAGTCAGGCCATAGTACCCCATGGAGTCTTCATGCAGGAACTCCATGAACCAAGTATAAGCAACCCATTATCCAAAGCCGGTGAAATGGTCGAGTCAATTGAGGAGGCTACCCCATGGACTGATGACAAGCTTGAGTCTTCTGACATCATGACAGTCTACTTAGACTGGTGCACCCCTTTTATGATTTATCTCAAAAGAGAAGGCTTAGCCAACGATAAGCATGAATGGAAAAGACTATGGCAATGAGCAGGAGATTATTCCTTGGTCGGTGAATGGTTGTTTCAACTAAGCACTAATTGAGTATTAATGTGATGAATGCCCACAGAAGAAGGGTACTCAATCCTTCAAGACGTCCACTCGGGAATTTCTGAAAACCACGCAATTGCACGAACATTTGTGGGCAAAGCATACAAGGAAGGGTTCTACTGGTCACCGACCATATTTGATGCCGACTCCCTAGTTCATCGTTGTGAAGGTAGCCAATACTTTGCTTGCTAGAAACAAGTTCCAGCCAATCCGCTACAGATCATACCGATCACCTGGCCCTTTCAACATGGGGCCTAGACTTGGTGGGTCCATTCCAAAGAGCTAAAGGGGGCTTCACACACATCTTTGTGGCAGTAGACAAATCTGTCTCTCTGATATATGGGTTAGATGCAATGTTGCCTAATGAGGTGGAGCACAAATCCATCCAAGTCCAGCGATATTTTGTAGTGCAATCCAACTACTCCCGAGTCGATGACTTGACCAATTTGGATGAACTACGTGAGGATGCAGTCATCCAGTCGATGAAGCACTAGCAGGCAATGAGGCAATATCACCGACACAACAATAGCTCCGTAAGCCGAAAAGTTAATGATTTCATCCTGTGGAAAATTTAGATGTCAAAAGACCGGCATAATCCTTCTCCAGTTCGGTAAGGACCCTTTCAAGTAGTGCAAGTCACTCGGTCCAGCTCATACAGGCTGCAACAGGAGGATGGCTCTGAGGTTCCAAATTCCTGGAACATTGAGCAACTATGATTATTATATATGTAGGTAATTTAGTGTACATTTTTTCTTGTTGCATTGATATACATAATCAATCCATCAGCTAGGGACCCTGATATGTACTTATACCATTTCCTAGAATAAAATAATATTTCTACTATATTTTGTGTATTGCAATAAGATTATCACTCGTTTTGTGAAAAACTTCATATGGTCAAGCTAGATGAGGTGCAGATTTTGTTGCACAAGTTTAAACAAATACAACAGAAATAATATTTCATTATAGGGAACATATATGAGTACATAATGCAGCCCCTTGACTGAAGTATTGGGCACATATGCCAATGCAACAGGCAAAAACTAAAAATGTAAACAAAGTTACCTACATATAAAGGGGTCGTAGTTGACCAGTTTTCCAAGAGTTTGGAACTTCAGAGCCGTCTTCCCGCTGCAGTCTATACGAGCCAGGCTAAGTCACTTCAACTACTTCAAATGGAACCTCCCCAATTGGGGAGAACTCATGTATCTCTTTAGTCATATGAATTTTTTGTAAAGTGAACTCCCTAACATTAAAGCTGTGTGAATTGATATTCCGCACATGATATCGCCTCATGGCTTGCTAGTGCTTTGCCAACTGAATGACCGCCACTTCTCACAATTCCTCCAACTTAGTTAAGTCATCAACTCATGAGTCATCTAATTGCTCTTCGTTAAACTACTATACATGAAAAGATTTGTGCTCAACCTCGGTGGTTAACAATGCCTCAGATCTATAAACCAAGGAAAATGGTGTGTGGCCTATGGTATAACTCGGGGTTGTATGTAGGGCTTACAACACTAATGGAAACTCCTTTACCCACTTCCCGGCGTAAGGCTTTAGCTTTTCAAAAATTCTAGGCTTTAAATGCTGAAGGATCATGCCATTAGAGCGCTCTACTTGTCTGTTACTTTGCGGGTGTGACACCGAGGTATAGTTAATCTTGATGCCTGAGTCTGCACAAAAGTCCTTAAACTCCCTCATAGTGAACTGAGTCCCATTGCCAGTGATAATGTTGTTGGGTACACCAACCCTGTACAAGATCTTCTTGATGAATTCCACCACCTTGGCCGCTGTAATGGAGGCGGCAGGCTTCGCTTCAATCCACTTTCTGAATTTATCCACAACTACGAAGATGTGTGTGAATCCAGCTTTTGCTTTCTTGAATGGACCTATAGATCTAGCCCTCGTGTTGAAAAGGTCTGGTGATTGGTATTGTCTGAAGTTGATGAGATGACACGTGTTTCTCGCGAGCAAAAAACAGGTTTCCTTCACAACGATGAACCAAAGAGTCGGCGTCAGATACGGTAGTGGGTCAGTAGAACCCCTGCCTATATGTTTTGCCCACAAGCGTGCGTGCGCATGTGTGATTGCCACAAATCCTTGCATTGATGTCCTGTAAAAAGGTACATCCTTCATCTAGTAATATGCATCACATTGTATAGTGTCTTGCCCATCAACATAGTCATTCACGTTCATCTTTGTCCTCTAGCAAGCCCCCTGTCCCGAGGCATACCAAGAATGGGGTACGCCAGTCAAAGTGAATTTCCATGAATTTAGGCGACTTGGATATGCGCACAATTGGTGGCGGAGTCTCCTGGGATGACTTGGCTGCATTACTGTCACACCCAGTTTTTTAAGCCAAAACCAAATGCTCATAGTATGTGTGCCCTGGAATCAAGTTTACACACATACCATACATAAAATGGATACAGAATAACCAATGTCTCAATATAATATATTTATTACATGAATAATGTCTTACACAAAACTAAATAAAAAACTCTCAAAGATATAGCAGCGGAAAGACTCCATAACTCCACAGGTAATTGACCGTGGGTAATCACTTGCCTTAAACTCCTCATCAAAGAATCCCAAATCTTCTTCAGCTTCCGAGTAGCAGGTTTGAGTAGCATGGAGAAAATAGCAAGGTTGAGTACACTTATGGTTAGTACTCAACAAGTGGTGGGAAAAATATGATATGCAGGCCATAATATCAAGGGTAAAGCTATAACAAGATTATATGCA
>VSTD030001563.1:0-11276 GCA_008808055.3 Sporobolus alterniflorus | reverse complement strand
GTCAGATGCATCTCAGTCAAGCAGATTGCCAACATAGCACTTATCTAAAGTGGCAAAAAGAGTTGTGTTTTCGCAGTGCTGAGGGCAAATAAACAGAGCACACTTTCACATGGGTCCAAACGGATAGCTAGAACAAAACCGAATACAGCTACAACTCTGAAATAGAGATGGTAATATTTTTATGATGACAGCAAGCAACAAACCTAATTCTCCCAACTGAAGACAGTTTTCCTGTTGACAAAAATACAGTTCTACCATAGCAGAAAAGACACTTGGGGTACTCGACATCGACGGTAAAGAAAAACAGCACCGGTCTACTTGTCATGCCTTATAAATGATAAATAAATAGGAAGGCGCCACGGTCATGATGGCACTTCAACAATTAACGTGAATCAGTGACAAGCTCAGTATATCATGTGAACTTATAAACCAATCAGAAATAATGTATGATAACTAATGAAATAAAATCTGATTTTCTTCCAATCTTTTCTAATGCTACTCTTATTTTGCATCAAGATGTTGACTGGTTCCATATTTTGCATCAAGCTATCTATGTTTGATATAAAATTAATTTCAAGAAGCATATATAACTTTCCAAATAATGGCCAAGAGAAACATGATGAGTTCCACAACGAACCATTTCAGTATCATTATAGATACTCGAACCTGAATATACGAGATTGTTAATTTCTAGCGAGAAATAAGACTCAAATTATATCAAATCATACCAATTTCTCGTCACAGCTCGATCATTAGAAATTAGAACCATTGTTTTTGTCAACAGCAAGAAAAAACCGAACATGCCATTTCAACTCCACCACTGCCCACTGCTATCTAATCTACTTGATAGCGACATAGGTGCCCCATCCCGGATTAGCAACACGGGAGGTCGTCCTTTCCGTGACCCATGTTCGTAATAGCTGCTGCTGAGCTCCACCAATCTAGACACATCATTTCTTTCACAATCCAAAATCCTAACTCTTACTATTTGATTAGGCTGCTTAAAGCATCTTCAACAAGGAGTAGTATATTTTGACCCTATAATTTGATTTAGCTACTTGTTTGTTGAGCTTGAGGTCCAAATAAAATTGTTCTCTCCAACAGTCATGCGCTAAATCATGTTATTAGGAAAGAAATCATATTGTTAGAAAATAAATATTGATGATTATGTGAAAAATGAGGATAGGGGCCCGGTAGGTGAAGTAGTATATTTGTTGCCTCGAGGCTGATGCCCTATAATCATTTGATAAATATTTATAAAATAGGACCACAGTTGAATGACAAAAACTGACTCAGGACCCTATATTTTAATTTGCTACCCCATATACTAACTCTGTTCGAGATGCTCTTACTAATTGCTAGTTCGCATCTCTTACTAATTACTAGTTCCCAGAAACAGATAGGCATGAATGCATTCTACGCAGGGATAACCAGCAACAGAAGCAACAAATTCAGGCATAACTAATCGTCAGAACCACTCGAAAGCAACACCTAGTGCGATGCGACGCAGCGGCGGGACTTGGGCGTGAGGCGAAAGGACTCACCGGTGTAGTTGAGCGCGCTGTAGTTCTCGAGCAGCACCATCTCGCCGTGGAAGTCGACAATCTCCTTGCGCACGCGCATGAGCTCCTCCTTGGACTCCCGCCCGGCCGCCCTGGCCACACGGTCCTGCAGCTCCTGCTCCAGACGACCAAGGCCACCGACGACCCGATCAGATCAAGGAACACTGGAACCAGCCATTGGCTTGGGGGAGGAAGAAAGGAACAGAGGAGCACGGACTGGGCAGGGGGGGGGTACCTTTTGGCGGATGATGTATTCCTCCTCCTTCTCAACGAAGAAGGTGTTGAACTTGTCGAGCTCGACCTCCAGGAGCTGCACGAACTCCGCCTCCTCGGGCGTTATCGACGCCGCATCAGGTTCCCCGGCGCCGTCCTCGTGGCGGGCCCGCTTCGGCTGCCGCTCGGCCCCGCCCTCGCCTCCGCCACCGACGCCGATGAGCTTGAGGCGCTTCTTGAGGTCCTTGTAGGACAAGAACTTGTCGCGCCACTCCGGCAGCGTCTCCACGATCTGCCCGCTCAGGCTCTTGCCGAACTTCATCGCCGCCGCCTCGTCGCGGGGAAGAGAGAGTGATCGAGAAAAGAAATTTCAGTGTAATCGATCAGTGGAGTGCTAGTGATTTGGATTGCGCCGCGATGATCTCCGCGGTGGTGGGAGCGGGTGGTGAAATAGCGGTGGAGAGGCTGGGAAAGGGAGGATATGCGGGGAGGCGAGAGGGTGGCGGCGAATATTCGCGCGAGAGGATATTATTTACGTACAGTACTGCGGTGTGCGCGACGCGAGTATTCCTCACTCTCGCTGGCGGAAAGGCTTCCGGCGGGGGTGGGAGGCCGGGACTGTTCATACTAGACTGGCGACATGGTCAACCATGGACGGGAGACGAGGGAGAACGGAGGAGCGGGTGGTGTTCGGGTGGCGAAAATGGTAGCGCCACGCCGGTGATCACATGATGGACTGGCAAGCTTGTCCACCACGTCGGTGGGGTGTGGTAAGTGTGGCGAGCTCTTGATAACGGAATTGATTTAAATATGTAATATTATTAGGTATATTTTAACTTTCTTTAATAATAAAATAAATTATGATAAAATATATGATTTTTATAAAAAAAATAGTAAGACAAACGGTTAAACGCATATTAAAAAGTCATTGATGATAATAATTAAAATAAAGATGGACTAGTTAGAATTAAGATGATTTTTTAAGTACCAATTATGCTTGTAATAATGTTTTAATCAGCACTATCGACCAAACTAGATTCAAATGTAATTTTTATTCATGAGTTACTACAACTTCATAATCTTGCAAAAGATTCCAGTTGTATCTTCGTTACTAGTGAAAAAATAGTTCTGGGTTGAGGGCATAACACTTTTTCAATGAAAGGAAAAACAACATAATTAGTACTATATCCAAAAGAATATTCCTAAGCAGTAGGAGTATACTCAAATTAATTAAGAAAGTATTTGAGGTCTCAAACAACTACTCAAGTGAGCCGTCTTATGCGGGTCAAAGACTCATTTCTAAGTCTAGGTCACTTAAAGCTTAATGACGGGAGGAATATTAGATTCTAAGAGGATAGATGGTTGGGGAATTTCACCCTTCATCAGCAATATCTGTCATTGTATGCTATTACCCACTGGAAGAATGCTTCGGTTGCATTGGTTTTTAGTACGATCCCGTTGAACATTTCATTTTGGCAAGGGCTAGTAGGGAATAACCTCTCGTTGTGGTACATACTAGTAGCCAGGGGTGGTGCACATAAGACTCAATGAGTTGAAGGATAAGTTCATTTGGGGCCTACACCAAAATGGCGTGTTTAACGTCAATTCAATGTATAAAGCTTTGATTACGGACACGCGGGTGAGGTCTCACTTGGGGCTGTGGAGGATGAAAATTCCTCTACGGATAAAGGTTTTTTTATGGTACTTAAAAAGGAGTGTGGTGTTGACTAAGGATAATTTGGTGAGGTGGAATTGGAGTGGTAATAAGTTGTATGTGTGTTTACGCGTGACATGAGATAATTTTATTGTCATTTTGTTAGGTTTTTATAGAGAGAGGTGCAAGTAACCTTTAATATTATTGACCCCTACTTCTGTAGCGAACTTGTTTAATGGTTGGGCTATTGGAGTAGGAAAACAATTTAAGAATCTTGTGCTCATGGGGGCGGCGGCTCTCTGTTGGGCATTGTGAACATGCAGAAATAATGTGGTGTTTGATAATTCTCCATCTAAAACTTATATGCAGGTCTTGTACTGAGGAACGTACTAGCTCTAGCAATGAGCACAACTACAAAGGCATGAGGAGCACACCAAGAAAATAATGGAAGCCTACAGCGCACGTGGAGACAATAGTGATGCAGGTTGGAGGTTTAGTAACAGGATTGTGACATCTTAATAATGATGTTTAGTGTGATGGTGATGAATTATTTTTCTTATTGTCATGACTGTAATGTTTAAGTCTTTGGCTTCTTTGTTCGTGTTGAAGTGATGTAATATGCGGCCATATATATCTTGTTACAAGTTGAAGGCTGGAACATCTTTCTATTATTAAAAAAAGCAGTAGGAGTATACAGTAGCCTCCTAAATTTGCCCACGGCTGACAGACACAGCGCCACGTTGGCCGCTAATGGAGGCACGAGAAGTGCCGACTCGACAATGCCAGCGAGCAGAAACATACGGAATACTGTACCTCATGGATCGACAAAGTTGGCCTGACGCGGAAGATCCAAGCAAGCTCCAATATTCTACTCCCACGGGCATGACTCGCATGCCGCCGCAACGGAAGATTCGGAGCATAATTCCTTCCGCGGAGTGAGGAATATCCAACCGGATATGTTCCAGATCCTCTGCGCGTCGTTATCTTCTCAGCCTTAAAAGCCTCGGTACGGTCCTTCTCTGTCAGACCCAGGAAAAAATGCCAGCGGGTTCCACGAGAAAATCGAGAGCGAGCCAGGGAGATCATCGTGGCACGCTAGCGTATAAAAAAGTGGTTACTCGATCTTGACGTGTTTATACTGTCTGCAGTGGAGTCCGCTACGTGGTACTCGACGGCATATTTACTAAGCGGATGTCAAAATTGTGCTACAGTGCTATCTGGGATCTTGAACGGGGTCGTCGAGGATGGTACAGTGATCCGGCATTCACAGCGGATGTAAGGCTATGACACCTGACATCGGCATCATCGGTTTATTCGCGCCAAGGGAAGCTCCGCCCACCAGCACGTCACCCGTCCGTCATACTCGAATCCCGACGAGACACAAATCGAAAGCACGAAGAAGATAGGTTGCTCACCGATGTCGTACTGGGCTTCGTCGTGGCTGCTGACGGCGACAAGGGACAGGACCGTGAGCGGCGTGGAGGAAGGACCACATCGCTTCATGTCGCACAGCCTGGCCGCGTTGCCCCGCTCCTGCCTGACCGCGCCGCCCCACTCCTGCATCACTGCTCGTCACCTGCTTCGCACCTGAGTCTTCATCACATGCCGCCTGAGCCTCCGGAGAGCGAGACGGCGAGACTGAAGAGGCTTCGGGGGGAAAGGAGAAGAACCTACGAGGAGAGAAAAGAGGAGGAAAGAAAAAGGAAAGCGAAAAAGGTCAGGGGGGGAAAAAAGAAAGGGAAAGATAAAGAATAAAATAGGGGGAAAGGAAATAAATTGTTTGTTTTTATAAATTGTGTTTTGGAAATTATATTAATCAAAATATTATTGGGTAATTGGATATAGAATTATAAAAAATAGAATGAAATATGATGATAGTTGATATAGAGAATTGATTTAGAGTACAAGAAACGTGGATGATTGAAAAATGTTGCACTGTAAAATAGAGTATATGCTGTAAATGATCAGGAATATTCTTTTAAAGTATGAAATTTAGAGGATAGCACTGCAGATAGCCTTAGAGCTATCATTTCGAGTGGTACATAATACGTGAAGCTGCATGAACGTTCCTATTTGTCAAAAGAGTGATATGATTAAATGAGATATTGGACTTGTTTTGTGTGTTTCTCATGAATTTTCTTATTATGGGCAGACTCCAGTGTGGAGTGGTTGTCCGAAAATTTTAAAAGATACTATGACAATTGGTTATTTAAGGAAGAGACCAAGTGGCCACTAACATTGTGCTCAGTCAATATTGGTCGGAGAAAAAGTACACAAAAGTGCTACTGTGGTCCATATGAGAAAAATGAAGAATACTACTTTTCTACATGGTACGACCAAAAAGTCCTATTGTGGTCCATGGTGCATTTTCTTCCTCGCGGGCCTTTGCATGCTCGCCCCTCCAACCCTGCCTATCACCCGCCGTCCACTCGTGACTGTCACCTCCTGTCGTCGTTCTTCTCACCACCCCCTGACCACCTTTATACATCAGAGAAGCTCGTTGGAGTTCCCCCGCCCCAAACCATGAAACCCTAACTCGATTGCCCCCCCTCCCGCATTAATCCACCGCCCGGCTTCATCATCGCCTCGCACCGCCCTCGGCCTCCGCCACTGCCCTCGGCCCTCCTCCATGGACTCAGACCTCCCGCACTTGGACTCGGTCTCACGCGTTGTGAGGAAGATAATGAGTGATTGGGCTGGGCCGTGGGGGAACGGGTCACGCGTAGCGCAACCTGACGTGGTGTAGAGTTTCCATTTCGACTAAGAGCGTGTTAATGCTTCAAGGTCTTGACGAAATTGTGGCCCACTTATACCCAGACCACACAACACAAAAGCCCATCTATATACTGTGGCTCATCCTCCATCAGACCATTCCCCAGTCCAATGAAACTCTCAATCCCAAACAAAAACTCTTAGCCACGATCGGTCACACAGGGGGAACGTGCATGACCCCCTGCACGTCGACCCTGCTTGCCCTGGTCGTGGGTCGGCCCAGCAGCGAGGAGGGGGGGGGTGCGTCGGGAGATGTCAGAGGGACGAGTGGCGGGCGGTGTCCGAATCCGAGACGAAAGTTGAGGTGAGTGACGGGCGGTGAAACCAGCTGCATGTTTGCCTGGGCGTGACCGGTCGCAGCTTAACCCGATCCAATCCTAAAGTCACCTTAGGCCTGCATGGCTGGGACGAGCTAGGCTGCATCTGGAAGAAAAGTTCTTCCAAGTTCCTCTCCGTAGTTTTTGTTTGTTTGTTTGTTTGAAAGTTATGATCAAGTCCTTGAGGTGATCAACCATTCACATAAGCTCTTCAATAATTGTAAATGTGAAATAAAGTCAACTCTTGCTCACTTCCTTTATACTGCCTTATCCTTCCATATTTTCGTGTGTACCTTGCTTTGTTAGTTGTGTGATCGGATTGGAGTTCAGACTTGCAAATGTGTGGTGTGACCTTTTTAACATCCCGACTTCGCAAGATCCTTGTTCAATCAAATCTACAATCAAGAATCTTCTTGTAAGCAAAGCGGAGTAGACGATGACATGGTTCTAGAGACCGTAAAGGAGTAGTACAATAATCAAACTGGAGGGCCTGAATTCAAGTGCTTCCACTGGTGGAAAGCTGTGAGACACCAACCCAAGTCAAGAGCAAAGTCGGCTACCTCCTCGACAAGTGATCCATGGGTCTCCTCGAGTGATTGTAGAGATGAGGAGGAGGTGAACCATCCCATAGGTTAGGATAAAACCAATGCAGTGGCAAGGGGAAGGCAAAGGAAAGCTCAAGTAATCAAAGTGAGTTTTCCTCTGTAGTGGGAGGCATGATGTCCACTTTGAAGAAGTTAAGCACCTCATTTGATAAGGCGTAGCTGTGGAAGCAGTGGAACAAGCTCAAGGACTGTTCCACTGCGAACATGGATGATGAGGAATTGAAGATTCATCGTGAGACCCTCCAACTTATTTAAAGAGATCTCCAACTTGCCTAAGCAAATGAGGCGGTCGTTGAGGACGATGATGACAAATAGAATCTATATGTGTTATAATTTAAATTACTATGTGTTGTAATTTTAATTTATATGTGATGTAATTTGAATTAGTATGTGTTGTAATTTTAATTATTATGTAATTGATTTGCCGTTGTAATTCAATTTATTTTCTAGAATCTGTTGTTCACAAAATAAATTCTGAAATGGCTAAGTCTAGAATGGTGGTATTTACTGTGAGAGAAAAGACTGATGTGACTAATGCTGATATAGCTATGAGCTAGATATTATAGGATGGTGCATATTATTACTGGAGTGCCGATGGTCAAGAAGAAGAAGAAAACTGATATTGCATAGTCAACAAGAGGAGTGAAGACAGTCTCCCACTTAAACTAGCCTTAGCAATGTCTTGGAGAGCTGAGATCTAAACCCATCCAAAACTACATTACAATGATCAAAGCCCACTACTGCAGTTTGTATACGCGCGCGTGCATCATTTCTGGGTGGGCTCGATTTTCTCATTTGGCTCCATAAGTGGAGCACTGATGCCATGTGGCCCCTTGTCTGTTTTTTTGCTGTGGTTTGAAGCATCCTTTTCCAGAAATCTCCTAGTACTTTTTAAGGGCAATTCCTTATCAACTCATAAAAAAAGTTTGTCTTCCTTATTAACCCCTCCAAATTTCAAAGTTCCTTATCAACCCATGTTTTTATTTATTGTTCCTTACTTGCCACTATCCCACTTTCCGTCAAATGTCGTTAGTATCATTTGGTCACGATGTATAAATCTTGACAAATTTACCCCTAGCCTTTATCTCCATCTGTGTTTCCACCGCCAGCCGAGGCTCGCGCGAGAGCGGGAGCGCTGCATGGGAGCGGGCTCGCGTGGGAATGGAGGGCTCTGTGGGAGCGGGAGCGCTAGCGTGGAAACGAGAGTGCTGCGTGGGAGGAGGCTACGTGAGGACCGGGCTCGCGCGGGAGGCTCTTGCGGGAGGCGGAGCGTGCGGCCTTGCAGCGCACGAGGCACACCCCGCCGAAGCTCTCCACCTTGGCGTGCCTGCACCACACGACGCCGACCCCGCTGCCACTGCAGAGCTGCACCTCCCTCCCTGCACCGCTCGAGGGAGACATTCCCACCTTCCCCGCGCGTGCTCCACCTCCGTGGCGCAGCACCGGGACACGGACACCTCTCTGCCCGTCCATGCGTGCGGAGCCGCACCGATCGAAGCAAGCGACATCCACACCCTCCACCGCCCGCGGATCCACACACTCATGCCGCCGTAGCCACGGATGAGGATGCTGCAGAGGCCCTGCTCGGAGAGGTGGCCGGGGCTGGTGACAGTGACCGTGCTGATGCTCTCATGGAGCGTGCCCTTGTGGATGGACGACTCGACGCCATCGAGACAATGAGGAACATGTGGTGCGCACCCGCGATGGAGGTGGACTTGCCGCCAGGCTTGGCTTCCACGAGCGCCATCGGATTTAGCTGGCGGAGCGATCTGCTTCCACGTTTTGTGGCGGTCGCTTTTGCTCCACGGCGGACTGGTGCATCAACGAGACGGCGCCGGTGGAGACCGTGGCGCGGGGTAGGGACCCGGAGACGTCCAGCGTCTCGGTGGCCACCGCTGAGTGGGGCAGCGAGGTGGTGTGGTGCTACTGCCGTTGACATCAGGCGAAGGCAGAGGATGGAATGGGTCACGAGTTCGATTGGAGATAGCCTGAGATATGAGAAATACTCTTCGCGTTATTTACAACAACACATGACAGTGCCACTTTTGACATGATATTTGAGATTTTTTTAATTCAAGTTGATTCAACTTTAGAACATGCAGGAGTAAATGAGTATTTTCCTATTTTACTTAACACTGTTAAGTCATGCAATGAATGGAGAGGGTGAGTAAGGAACAAAAAAAAAATAAAAATATGGTTTGATAAGGAACTTTGAAATTTAAAGGAGTTGATAAGAAAATCAAACTTTTTTTAGGGATTGATAAGTAATTGCTCCTATTTTTATGGCATGGTTCACTTTGGGGAGTACATGGCTATATGACGTTTCAGGTCCTTTTTAATTTAAATTAGAAATCATATTAAATTCGGCTTGACTTTTTATGGCATGGTTCCTGACTTTGTTAAGCCAAAATTCACGACGACCTATGAATTAAATTCACTCCGTGGGATGTGCAGTGACGTCTGGTGGTCACTGTACAAAGTGGCCGGCCACACCTTTAATCCCCACTCCTCGTCCTCTTGACAGTGGCGCGGCTGATAGTGTCCGTCATGTTGGTGCACTGTCGCTCCTCTAACCAGCAGCACGGTATCCGGTAAATATATTCTCGCGATTGCTTATTTTGGTTCATCTTAATTTCCTGCCAAGTTTTGTGCCTTGATGCATATCCAAATCTCACATGTTCATTTATTGGCTTGCCATCGTCGATTCTCTTCACAAGTCTCACGCCTGCACATCTTCTTCTCTTTTGCCCAAAAGCTGACCAGCCCCTCTCACCTTCGCCTATCGGCTTGTCGCATTGTTTCCTCCGTCCTGAAGGAATTCTCCGTCTCGGTGTCTACAAGGGGAAAAAATCCTCCGGCTATCTTGCGCGAGGCAGGCGAGCTGAAGAGGTGCGGCAATGGCGCACCACCTGCTGCACGGCACCCTCGACGTTACCATCTTCGAGGCCGACCACCTCACCAACCCCACCCGCGCCCCCGGCGCCGCCCCCAGCATCTTTCAAAAGGTAAGAAGCAGATCGAACGCGTCCATGGAAATTTCACTTCCTTCGTGCCCAAAACTCAAATCAAACCTTTCACTGTACCTCGTCACTCATCAGTAGGGCTATTGGCTTCCGTGGTGGAAAGAAATGATTTTTGCGATGTGCCATGCTCCGCTAGCTCAGCTTCCTTGCTCTGCTTCGTGGGGATTCAGGAATCTCGTGTCTTGTCTGATGCGTGCAGGTCGTGAAGGGGTTCGAAGACTCGCTCCGGATCGGCCAGGGCTCGACGCAGCTGTACGCGACGGTGGACCTCGGCAAGGCGCGCGTCGGCCGGACGAGGGTCATCTCCGGCGACCCGGTGAACCCGCGCTGGTACGAGGAGTTCCACATCTACTGCGCGCATTACGCCTCCGACGTCGTCTTCTCCGTCAAGGCCGCGCAGGCCGTCGGCGCCACGCTCATCGGCCGCGCCTACCTCCCTGTCAGGGAACTCCTCGCCGGCCGTGAGGTCGACCGCTGGCTCGACATCCTCGACGGCGCCAAGAGGCCGCTCCACCGCAAGGCCAAGATTCGGGTGCGCCTGCTGTTCCGCGACGTCGCTGCCGACCGCCGTGGGTGGGGCAGGGGCGTCGCCGACGTGCGCTACCCGGGCGTGCCGTACACCTTCTTCTCGCAGCGGCCCGGGTGCAGGGTCACGCTGTACCAGGACGCGCACACGCCCGACACGTTCGCGCCCAGGATCCCGCTCGCCGGTGGCAGGACCTACCAGCAGGGCAAGTGCTGGGAGGACATGTTCGATGCCATCAGCAACGCGCGGCACCTGATTTACATCACCGGCTGGTCGGTGTACACTGAGATCATGTTGATGCGGGACGGTGCCCGGCAGCGCCCCAGCAGCGACATCAGCCTCGGTGAGCTCCTGAAACGCAAGGCGAGTCAGGGCGTGCACGTGCTCCTGCTGGTGTGGGACGACCGCACCTCCGTCGAGTCCCTCGGCATGATGTGGGGGTTCATGAACACACATGACGCCGAGACCACAGAGTACTTCCGAGGCAGCGACGTGAAGTGTGTCCTCTGCCCCCGCAACCCTGATGCCGGAAGGAGCGCCGTCATGGGCTTGCAGATCGCCTACATGATCACCCACCACCAGAAGACCGTCATTGTTGACCATG
>VSTD030001562.1:0-12945 GCA_008808055.3 Sporobolus alterniflorus | reverse complement strand
ATGCTTCACCGAGATCTTTCATATCAAAATTTGAGGACAAAAACCTCTTGGTTTCTAGTAGCAGACTGACATCACTATCAGTGAGTAGAATATCATCCACATACAGGATTAGGAAAATAAATTTCCCGCTCATTTTCTTTGAAGCCAAAACTCCTTATGGTCTCATCGAACTTTAAATACCACTGTCTAGAGCCTTGCTTTAATCCATAAATGGATTTTCTTAGATGGCACCCCATATGTTCTTTTCCTTTTACGGTAAAATCTTTGGGTTGCGCCATGTAAACATTCTCCAACAGATCCCCATTTAGTAATATCGTCTTTACATCCATCTGATGCAACTCTAAGTCATAATGTGCCACCAACGTCATTATAATTCTGAGAGAATCCTTGCACAAGACTGGAGAAAATGTCTCAGTATAATCTATGCCTTCTCTCTGTGTGAAGACTTTAGCCACGAGTCGTGCCTGAAATCTTTCAATATTCCCTTTGGAGTCACATTTCGTCTTATAGACCCATTTGCAGCCTACTGTTTTGGCTCCTTTAGGAATTTCTTCTAAGTCCCAAACTCTTCATTTTCTATCTCTAGTCGATCGAACTCATCTCCTTCTACTTGCTTCAGTAAAAGAAGAGTACTACCCCGACTAGATCCACATCCTAGCCCTGGCAAACTGATACCATTGATAGGATAAAATACTTCTAGGAGCAGAGACTAACGGGTGATTAACTTGAACTAGATTGAATCGAAGGCCTAAGAACTAGATCGAGTCCTAACCCTAAGAACAGCAAGAACTAGTGCTAGTCTACGAGCTAATCCAGAGACTTAGGGACTACTAGGGTTTACCTTGAGCGGATGTGGACGACGACGACATGACCGACGAGTGCGTTCAGAGTGGAGGCGGATGGTCGGTGTAGGAGTACGGTGGCGGCGGCGATCGAGAGCTTTCTCCTCGCTTCAGCGCCCTATGTGATCGGTTCTGCGATTAGGGTTTGTGGGGTATTGTGTGGACACAGCGAACATTGGTTCCCGTGCCCCAGCGTATCCCCTTTTATATGGCGCTGCGCGAGAGGGGCCCACTGCCACAAGAACGACAGGCGCCCCTGATCAGGGCGCGGATGGAGATCCTTCCATAAACAGGAGATCACCTTCTTAACAAGAATGTGTACTGGCCAACCATTTTCAGGTTTTACCATCAATATGTAAAGTACTTGATTTGTCGAAAATAGTCGGTATCAGTGCATAAGGATAACTATATTGTGAAATATAGGCTTTTGTATTGCATAGTTCTTTATGACTTGTAACACAGCATGATAGAAATGGCTTAATGGCAGTTTTTGGGCATAGCTTTATTCAATCTGTAAATAAAGTATCAGTGTAATATCAAAGCATTTCAATCTCGTGCTCATAGATATAAATTATTGATAGAGATCGATGAGGTAGATTACGCTAACTGTGCAAATGGTTCCAGGCTATCGATGAGTTCAAGAAAGGTAAAGTTGAATACAGAGTTGATAAAACGGGAACTGTTCATATTCCCTTTGGCAAGGTTGACTTTCCTGTGGAAGATCTTATTGCAAACTTCATGGCTGTTGTTGTAAGATATCTTATCCTCTTATACATTTCCATTCATACTATTGTAGTTTAGTTGACTTCTCAACGCCCCCTTTGCAGCGCTCTGTTGAAAGGAACAAACCATCTGGTGCGAAGGGTATATACTGGAAAACAGCTTACTTGTGCTCATCCATGGGACCTTCGATCAAGTTAAACGTTAAAGAAATGCTAGACTATGACACAGACTCATCTGACTAAATGTCATTATAAGCACCAGTTCAAGCCATCTGGCATTGTTACCACGCTCACAGATTTAACCATCTGTCATTTGCCATAAATGATGAGAGAAACATGGTCCTGGAGTAAGGCAGGGAAGCCCTTAGGTACAGTTTTTTTATTCAGTTTGACGGGCACCCATCTTCAGAGACCATGCCCAGATCGACAAATAGGCGATCTTGTTAGTCATGTATTTATGAGCAAATTATGCATGGATTCATAGATGTCCTTGTAAGATGTTTGTCGTAATGTTCCATATGAAGTCCAGCTTTGGTCCCTTAACTTTTGTCCTAGTTTAATTTCCGTCCCTTATCTCTTATACCAGTTGGATTCGGTCCTCTAAATGCCGTTTATCATCAGTCCCTAAGTGGTTTTGAATGTGGTTTGGCCCTATAACCGTGTTGATGGGGATCAGACGTGGCATACATTGGACGATGACTTGGATCTATTTCCTTTTTTTTCTATCCGCTCTGCTGCCCTCACTCTCATTTCAAATCCCTAGCAGAAAATTTTCCCCATCCAATTGCTATCCTCCACCCCACCGTCTGCTTCTTCCAAATCTCATGCCCGGCGCCGCCAATCAGGCCTCCAGCTAAATCCCACCACTCTTTTTCTTCCGGCTAGCTGATCCTGTTTCTTGCGCGTTCAGGTCCCACTCAAGTATTGGCAAGGTCGACGGCTTGGCAAGCTCGATCAAGCTGTACAGAGGAGAATGTTAGTTCATTATTTACTCTCCCATGCTAGTGGTTGTTGTTTACTATTTGTTTGACACTACAAATCATGCTATGTATCACCTGGATGCACCCAGTTTCGTTCTCTCTAGTCGAACTGAGTTATTGTAAAGATAAGAAAGCTGTGCCAATACTTTGGGAGAAAATGACATGCAGGCTACGTTGGATATTATGATTAATGAGCGCATTAGAGAAGATCAATATGTGAAGGGTCATATCAAAAAGGGCGGCCATGTCAGATCCTACTAAGCAGGGCAATGTGGCCAAACCCACCTTGCACCACTTAGGAACTAATGTTAAATGGGATGAGGATCCTTTGGGGTCACTCTCCATCATTGACATGTGGGATCGGGCCTACGCATTAGTGATGACTGCACGGTGTAGTTGACTGTAGAGGATCCCGGTCTTGTTAGATGATATTAAAAACGAGGGACTAAATCTAACCAGTATAAGAGATGATGGATGAAAACTAAACTCAGACAATAGTTAAGGGACCAAAGTTGGACTCTATCCTTTTGTCAATAGTAAGAATCTATCTTGAGACTTGAAGCAGCAGTTTATTCACACCTTACATTACCATAAAAACCTACTGTTCATGAATGTAGGAAGGCAAACACAAAGCATAATCAATTGCTATAGCTAGTCTCTCATCTCCTCCCTATAGGACAATTTTAGAAACAAACATCAGTCCCCTAAATGGCTAAAACAGTACTTTCAACATGTGTGTGTTTGTGGGGGTTCTGGGTGTCGGGTTTGTAAAAATAGATCGAAAATTACTTGACAGGACCTGAACCCAACCTGAACTTGCATGTTTGATTGTCATCTTTATCTAAAATATTTTATATTGGTTTGGTTTCGAGCGTCCGACGGGTCACCTGTGGGGGCGATTTGAAACCTGAATCCACTTTCAAAAATACCCAAGTTGGATTTGGCTAGGCCCGCGGGTGAAAAAAATGGTTCCGCACCCGTATCTGTTGGGGTGTAAAACCAACGGGGACCTAAACACATGGGTCTCATTGTCTTCCCTAGATTGGAGATGGAGGTATGAGAGAGAATATTGAGCGATAGAGAAGAAACAAGAGAAGGTTCCATTGTTATGGTGATAACAAAGGGGACATATTTAGTGCACATAACATCTTGGTGCACACATGCACATTAAATTTTGGGTTATTCATCTCTCATCCATCAATAACTCATCTTTTTTTATTTCAACCCTCCCACGCATCCCTAAGAGCGTATCTGGAGCACATGACACATGGAGGTTTGAAACGAAAAAAGACAAGATATGTTGAATGAGAGATAAAAGAACTAGATTTAATATATGCATATGTGCACTAAGTTGCCATTGTCATGTGCATCAAATATACTTCCGATAACAAAAGGGCAAGGATAATATAGCCACCATATGAGTGAAAATAGAAAATAAAATAAATTATTAGAAAAATTCTATTTTAGCGAAGCCTACACGTTAAAAATACTACTATTTTAGAGAAGCCATCTTCTAAGTAATATTTTGGAGAAGCTCACTCTTGAATGTACCTAAATAACAAATGACTCATATTTTTCATTGTTCGCATCACAATAGTAAGCATGTTCGATCCCAAATTTTTCATTCACATGTGCCAAAAATATTCTTTGAAAAAAAATCCACCTAAGAACTAATTGTTCTAGCAGTACATTTTCATTGTTCCAGTAGTATGTTTTCATTGTTTTGAAATCTGACATTCATAAAAATAAAATCGAAGTCAACTTCTAAGGAGCATATCTCTTTGAAAATGCACAAGAATCCTTGCATTACATAATTGTTTACTACATATACCAAGTACACATAAGTTTACAAATGATCTAAAAAAATGTAAGTTTACAATTGTGTAGACCAAATATTTGGGATTTTAATTGAGTTAGCATTGCAATTAATGTCTAAGCCTTTTTGCGGCTGATGGTTGAATGTATATAGTAATTGGTTCCTTTATAACTTCAAGGGTTTAAAAACACAACATATTTGTGAAGCATTTTCTATTTTTTTCAAAGCATACTTATTTAATATCGTGTAGGTGTATCAATAAAAACTAGTCGATAACTCTGCGCGATGCTGCGAAATTTTAAAATATCTTTTTATGTGAATTCACATATCGATAAGCTATTTAGCAAGAGAAAGAGGATCGGCTAGTTCATCATTGTGAGTATCGTTGTGCGGAGGGACGATGGACATGAGATGGCGGTGAAAGGGAACAACAACAGTGGGTAGAGCTCTGATAGTGTGGTGCTCTGGCTAGGGCGGAGGTAAAATGGAGATGCAGTTAAGTGGTGCAGAGAGTGACTAAGTTTGAGATGACCTTTTTTATAACGATGGAGAGTGGAAGTCGGACTATCTGAGGAGGGTGATCAACGATAGTAGTGCGGATTCAATGCTTCAGTCTCAGCTTGAGAGGGGATGCGACGTGGTGAAGTGTTGACGGCAGATGATGCGGAGGCAGTGAGCTCGTCTTGGCTCCATGGGAAGGAAGCGTGACACGGCGTGGCGGCATGACAACATCGGTCGGAGAAGAAGCGGCACCGGGGAGGGGAAATGTATGAGACAATGTCAGTTGCGCTGATGCGAATCTTGCTAGACCAAAAAATTAAAAAAATTCACGTGGTCAATTTAGTTGCTATAATTTGACGGTGAAGATTTAAAGTAATGATGTATTATTTTTTTAAACATATGCAGGTGAGATCTAGTTTTATTCATCTCATTACGTAAAATAAAACGGTAAAAAACAGAATTTTAAATAGATATCATATGATCGAGATAAATTATTTTAATATTTTATTATTATACAAAATGATGTGTCAGATATGTTGTACGGATGCTGATATGACATGATTTGATTGGATGCTGATATAAATACCTTGTATGTTAAGAGATTTGGTTTAAATAATTCTTAGTTGGTCTTGTCTATATAATTAGAGTAGATACATTCACCCATTTCACCTGGGTGTACTCCAGGTTACTAGGCACGTGTTTGGTTGCTAGGTTAACTTAGTGTATCACTAATGTTTCCAAAAAAGTTTAGTCGCTAAAAAAATGTGTTGAACATATTCGGTATCGCACTTGTGGTAAGATTTGGCAAGAGCTTGAGTCAATGAAATGTGATTAGGCTAAGAAAATATGACAAATCATAATGACAATGAGCAAATTAATGGCACAAGAATCTGTGACACAATTAATTAAATTGTGGCGTGGCAAAATATGACTATGAATAAGCATGACCTAAGTAAACAGAATGACTACACACACAACTGGGGCATCCGACCCAGTGGTGCCACTATCCATCTTGGATGCTGAGTATGATTAGTGATGCTTCCTTGCCAATCACTAAGAGATGTTTGCCGTTGTATGCTGTTCGGACGGTTTTTTTTGGAGAACTCACCTGAGTGTGTTTTATTAAAAGGAAAGAAGTTCAACGATACAGACGGACGCGGCCAACGAGGAACTTAGCCCGATTGACAGCACACGACACAACCCACAGCAAAGGTACAATAGCAAAAGCGAAACACTAGAGCTAGTTTAAGAGCTAAGAGATAACGGCGACCCGGACGACCCAAACAGCGGGTCCCCGGCGCCTACTAAAGGAAGTCTGCTAACCCGTCGTTGAAACCTGTGGCGACCCACTGCAAGCCTTCTTCCTTGATCAGGTTGGAGAGCCGCGCCGGTGGACAAGAAACCTCCCAACTCGACCGGCCTCGTAACCCTCGACCAAGCTACAAGGCATTGTCCACCATTCGCTGCTTCGGAGCCGGTCCATTTGAACGCTCTCCGGAGCTTATCAATCACTTTCAGAATCCATGTCGAGACGGTGACCGCGATGGATACATGAACTGGAATAGATGAGAGCGTCGTATTGGTAAGAGTGACCCGACCCGCTCTGGACATGAGGCGAGCCTTCCATGGGGGTAGCCGGTCTGCCACTGCATCTGCTAGAGGTTGGAGATCGGTCTTGTGCAATTTGTGAACCGACAACAGCACTCAGATATTTGCACGGGAAGCAAACCAGTTGTCACGGGAATTCCTGCTGCACCATCTCAACCTGACTTGAGGAGCATTGTATCGGAGTTAGCTGGCATTTTGCAACATTAGTGTGCAGGCCTGAGGCAGCCACGAAAGTCTCCAGGATGGCGTGGACAATTCTGATATGTCCTGAGTGGAGGGGTAAACAAACAGGACCAAATCGTCCGTATACAGGAACACCCTGTACCGGATGGCGCGAAACCGAAGAGGAGTGAGCGGACCCCTACCATCAGCCAGCTTGAAGAAGGCATTCAAAGCTTCCATCGTGAGCACGAAAAGGAATGGTGACATTGGGTCACCCTGCCGAAGGCCACGAGCGTGGCAAATGCCTCTGCCTAGAACGGAATTAAGCAGGATCCTTGTGCTCGTCGTCGACAGCAGGATGGAAATCCAATCAGTCCATCGTCGAGGAAATCTCATTTGTCTCAGCAATTCCAGCAAAAAGGCCCATCTAGTTGTGTCGAACACTTTTGCTATATCAACCTTTAGGAAAAAACAAGCTTGTTTTAACATTCCGGACATGGAAATGTGAAACAATATTGTAAAGTGCTTGCCTGCCTGCCTAGGACAGCCGTGCTAGCATGTTTATATAGTACAGGAAGGCAAGAGTTATAACCGTGTATGACATCCAATCTTATTAAACAGGGATTCTATCTTATCTCTATCTAAAACCGAGTACAACTCGTTATAGGATGTGTCACGGTGTCCTAACCGAATACGAAGATAGTTATCTCAACACCCTCCCTCAATCACAACTTCAAGAGGTTGAGATTGTGTTGGAACTCATAGAATCTTTCATGTGGCAATGCCTTGGTAAAGCCATCTGCAAGTTGATCACCGGTTGATATGAACCGAACTTCCAATAATTTCTGGACCACTCTATCTTGAACAAAATGATAATCAATCTCGACATGCTTCATTCTTCCATGGAAAATTGGATTAGAAGCAAGATACTTCGCCCCTATGTTGTCACTCCACAATCTTGCCTTTGGAGAACATGGAATACACAATTCTTTAAGAACAACTTGTAACCACATAACTTCGGCAGTTGCATCAGCCATTGCTTTATACTCCGCCTCAGTGCTTGATTTCAACACGGTCTTTTATTTCTTAGCACACCATGATATCAAATTTGATCCAAAAAGACTGCAAAGCCTCCAGTGGATTTTCTATCATCCATACACCCAGCCCAGTCCGCGTCGGAGAAAGCACTGACCATGGTTGATGGAGACCGTCGAATAAGAAAAACCGAATCCATCGTGTGTTTTAAGAACCGAAGAATACGTTTTACTGCTGTCCAATGAATCGTGGTTGGGGCATGGAGGTATTGACACACCTTATTAACTGTGAATGCAATATCTGATTGTGTCAACGTGAGATATTGTAACGCACCGACAATGTTGCGATATCGTGTAGCATCTTCGGAGCTGAGAATCTCTCCATCATGTGCAGACAACTTGCTACTGCAGGATAAGGGAGTATTTACTAGTTTACATGTTGTCATCCCGTCACGCTGCAAAACATCAACTGTGTACTTCTTCTGGCTGAGATAAATCCCTTCCTTGGTATGTGATACCTCAATGCCTAAGAAATAGTGTAGATCACCCAAATCTTTCAAGGCAAATTCAGATTGAAGATCACTCAATAAGGCAGTAATAGCGGAAGAGGATGAGCTGGTCACAATGATATCATCAACACAGACAAGGAGAAAGATAGTTACTGAGCCCTTGCTATAATAACTGCTTGGGATGGAGAGAAACCAGTAGACTATAATTTTGCACTTAGCTGAGAATACCACGCACGAGGGGCTTGCTTCAAACCATAGAGATCCTTCTCCAATTTACAATGATATGATGGAAAATCGGAGCTAACAAACATAGGAGGTTGCTTCATATAAACTTCTTCCTCTAGAACGACATGAAGAAACGCATTCTGAACATCCAATTGGCAAAGAACCTATCCTTCAGAGGCAGCCAGAGATAGAATCAATCGAATAGTGGCTGGTTTGACAATTGGGATAAATGTGTTATCATAGTCTATCCCAAGACACTGCTTAAAACCTTTTGCAACCAGCCGTGCTTTATGACGATCTACCGAGCCATCCGCCTTCTGCTTTATCTTATAGACCCACTTGTGATCAATGAGATTTCTGCCAGCCTGAGGAGGAACCAACTTCCATGTCTTGTTACAGAGTAAAGCATTATACTCATCTTCCATGGCCACCTTCCAATGTGGGGTAGCTAAAGCCTCTTGTATATTGTAAGGTTCACCAAAAGTAGACAAATAGGTGTACGGAACAATACCATATGTATATTGCTTGGGTTTATGAATTCTAGCTTGCAGGCGAGTCCGAGGTGGATCCATTGGAGATACGTGCACTAGAGGGGCCGCAAAAGATCCCTGCCCTAGAGCTGATGTTGATCCGACCTGAGAGCAGTCTGGCCGTGCAATAGCGGTGGGCACATAATCTGATGTAGGGCCGGGAGCAGAGGGTCATGTGTCATTTGATGGAGGTCCGCTTGGAGCACATGGCTGCGCAGGAGATAGGGCTGGAGCAGGAGCTAACACCTGGGTAGGAGCTTCTGGCGATGCGTGAGGTACCATGGTATGATATGGTAGTCTAGGAACCGTGCTAGGTGCAGAATCACCACCGGTCACTGGTCCCAAGGGGGGGGGGAGTCAGCCAATGGAACCATGGGCCCTATAGCTGTTGGGGCCGGTGGAAACTGTACGGAGGCATCATGTACAGACTCCAGCACAAAAGCCAAGGCAGGGGCATGCCGCAGCTGCACAGAAGACTCAGAGACAGGCAGAACAGAGGGATCAGGAGCATTAGTCTCATTAGTAAAAACATTATTCCCTAGCTGGGATGATGGTATGAGTAATACATCGGAAGCACCAGCATTGGTGTTTAGGGAAGCAAAAGGGAAAATAGACTCATCAAAAATGACATCATGAGAGATGTAGATGTGACCTTTGGAGGTATCAAGGCATTTGAATCATTTGTGCATATTATTATAGCCTAGGAAAACACATCGAGTTGAGCGAAGCTGAAGCTTGTGAGAGTTGTAGGGTTGCAAATTAGGCCAACAAGCACACCCAAACACACAGAGACTAGAGTAATCCGGGGATGTGCCACAAAGCTTATGGATAGGAGTGTTGTAGGATAGCAATTTGGTGGGGGTACGATTAATAAGATAGGTGGCCACAAGAAAAGTCTCATCCCAATATTTGAGGGGCATAGAGGCATGGTCAAGAAGTGCAAGACCCATCTCCACAATGTGGTGATGTTTGCGTCCGACATCGCCATTTTTTTGGTGTTTGTGAGGACAAGACACATGATGGGAGATACCAACAGATCGAAAAAGTAATTTAATTTTTCATACTCCCTACCCCAATTGAATTGAACGGTAATGATCTTGTGACCAGTCATGTGCTCAACAAGTTGTTGGAATTTAAGGAAATATTTGGAAACTTTAGATTTATGGCGAAGCAAGTAAATCCATATAAATTTACTATAATCATCAATGAAACTTACATAGTATTGCTTACGACCAAAAGAATCAATGGCCGGACCCCAAACATCTGAATAAACTAGCTCTAAAGGTGCTGAAGAATAACTAGATGACACGGAATATGGAAGTTGGTGAGCCTGAGCATTGGCACAGGCATCACATACGAAAGGACTCGAACTATCAACTTGAGAATATGGAAGATTATTCTTGGTGATGACATGATGAACAATATCACGAGAGGGGTGACCTAGTCAATTATGCCATCGATCAAAAGGAATTGTAATGGCAGTAAACACAAGCTTCCTGAATTTTGATGCTGAGGATGGAAGAGGATAGAGACCCCCCTTACATTGGCCGTGTAGGAGTACCTTCTGCATTTTTTGATTCTTAATGAGAAAGAAGAATGGGTGAAACTCAATAAAGGTGTCATTATCAAGGATAAATCGATGAATGGAAATAAGGCTTTTGTGGACAGAAGGAACATGGATGACATTGTTTAGAGCAAGATTACAAGTGGGGGTGGGAATAATAGATTTACCAATGCGATTATTGTCCATACTTGGTAGGTTAGCCGTATGAATTTGATCATTGCCACAGTATGCATCATGCATTATGAGTTTATCAAGTTTGCTAGTGATGTGATTTGTCACCCCGGAATTGGTGTACCAATTGTTGTCAGTTGAAGTAGAGGCTGCTAGACCCACCGTGTGTGGCTCAAAGTTGGAATCATCATCATAACGGTACTAACATGTTTTGGTGGTGTGGCCAACCTTGGAACAAACCTGGCACTGGGGTCTAGAGGAAGAGCTGTTGGAGGTGCCTTGTCCCTGCTGGTTGGAGAAGCCCCCATGTTGGGCACGACCACGTCCACAACCTGAGCCATGAGAAGAGGAGCCGAGACCATGACCTCCTGAGTAGCCATGCCCTCTAGATGCCGTCATGGCAGAAGACGAACCATCGTGCGTTGTGTGGCCTTGGAGGCTGGTGTGCTACTCAAAATTGAGGAGTTGAGCGTAGAGTTCAGTAGGAGCAATCGGATTGGCCCGAGCAACCACCAAAGTAAACATGGCATTGTACTCTTCATCAAGACCAGCTAGAAGATAGGCGACAAGTTCATCGTCGTGAAGAGTAGTACCTGACGCCATGAGTTCATCAACAAACTGGGACATCTTGGCCTAGTAATCATTAATAGAGAGTTGATTCTTCTTGGTAGTGGCCAAGGCTATCCGTGTATTAACGGAATGGGTGCGTGTCTGAGAAGAGTAAAGATTGGCTAGAATTCCCCATGCTTGCGCCGCTGTGGTGCAACGTGAGACATGCAAAAGGGTCTCACGAGTTAGCGACGACAGTAGATATCCTAGGACAGCTTGATCCCAGGTGACCCACAAAGTGTAGGCTGGGTTGGGCGACGAGGATGTAGTCTTGTCAGCATTGGTGACGATAAGGTGCTTGGATGGCGCAGAATCATCGCTGGTTTGTAGATCCTCCGATTGTGCCGTGCGGATTGCGGGCAGAACTTGGGCACGCCATAGGGGGTAGTTTGTCTTCGTCAGCTTCTTGCTGATCAGGATGAAAAAAGTGGACAAGATGGCGGTGGTTGATGACGATGGTGGCGGGGCAGTAGAACTCATCATGGAGCTATCGCCAAAAACAAACTTTGCTGAATTTTTTGTGGATGTAGAAGAGGAGCTAGCTCTATACCATGTGAAACAATATTGTAAAGTTCTTGACTGCCTGCCTAGGACAGCCGTGCTAGCAGGTTTATATAGTACAGGAAGGCAAGAGTTACAACCATGTATGACATCCAATCTTATGAAACAGGGATTCTATCTTATCTCTATCTAAAACCGAGTACAACTCGTTATAGTATGTGTCACAGTGTCCTAACCGAATACGAAGATAGTTATCTCAACAGGAAAAGCTTAGCCGTGGACTGCACCATTCTAAAGTTGTCATGTATTGCCTGATCCTTGATGATTGCACTCTGATTTGATGATTGCACTCTAATTTGGCATGACGAGACTGTATGAACGGTGCAAGCCGAAGTGACAAAGTCTTCGTGATCGGCTTGCTGAAACTGTGGATTAAGTTGATCGGTCAAGTCCTTAACTTCCTCTGAATCTTTTTTCTTTCAGAAAAGGAGCATGTAAGCTTGATTAACCAAATAAAAGCTTCAGAAGTCAAGCGACCAAAATGCATGAAAATCTTGCATGGTGTCTTGTTTAATAATGGGCCAAGTTGTTTGATAGAAGAGACTTGTGAACACATCTGGGCTGGGAGCTTTATCCGGTGGTAAGGATTGAATTACATCTCAAACTGTGACATCCCGCCCTTAAGAAAAGGCGGTTAGTCATAACTAGGATCTTTATGGGGTGTCATTACCGAAGTAACAATGCATAATGCATCACATACATAAATAGCCCAAATAAAAATACTATTATAATAGATTCTTGCTTACATTAGAGTAATTAAGTAAATGAAGTTTTCGACATTTGAAAACATAAGTGGAAGCAAACGTAGCACCAACACTCTACGATGTCAGAAAGATCATCTTGCCCTAAAGATGATGCCCTCAGAACGGCTCACGCCGGGAGAGAGAGAGGGAACACACCTGCAAAATAATATATAGGCAAAGCCTGAGCAACTAAAGCTCAGCAAAATTGACTCGTCAATATAGTCATAAACAGCTGACTCCTAGTTAACTTAGACTAGATGTTAAAAACTTGAAAGTAAGGATTTATTCTTAACGCGAGTTTGGCGGGCCGTCACACATATCTCCTTCTCAGAGAAGCATTGATCCATGGAATTTATGTTGACATGAGG
>VSTD030001561.1:0-12948 GCA_008808055.3 Sporobolus alterniflorus | reverse complement strand
GATCTGTTATACAATGAATGAAATAAACAAAACACAAAGATTACAAGTGTCTTACCCACTGACAGCACAAAGTGTTGTACTGGCATCCTAGCCATGGATCAAGAGTCTTAGATAATTCAATAGCATCTAAAATAATCTAGTACACTCCACCACGTGTAAATGCAGACAATCGCTAAGGAGATTTTGAGATGGGAGCAAGATAAAAATATCTATCTAATAACAAATAAGATATGTAGTACAAACAATTAATGGCATACGTTGAACTCTAGGTCCATGTAGTGCTTTCTAATTGTTGTCTGTTGGCCCTTAGACTTTTCAAGTACATTGGGTGCCAAAATCCGTACACCTGTTAAAAACATCGGGGTCCATCGGTTCACACACATCTAATATTTTTTGAGTTTTTCAACAGATAAACTAATCGAATATGGTGTTGAACTTTTCACTCATTCATGCCTTCAATGTTTATAATTTATATTTACACAAAATTGAAGTTAGAATACGAATTTAATTTTACTATATAGATTGTTTATTATCCAATATAAATATATATATAACCATATAAAGGAACACTTACTTCAATAACTCGTCATCTTCTATCATTTGTAGGTAGTTGCATATTCCCTAAAATAATGCATCAAGGCACATTAAAATGATGACACCAATCACAATTTCATAATTTTGTTTAAGTAACTGATCAGAATCATTGTTCGACCTACATGTCTTCACAAGCTGCTCAACTTCGCATCCATCATTGTTGTTATCAGTAACTAACAAACATACGTCCAGATTTATAGGGTCACTATTTTCCTGCACATTGACAGTAAAATTGGCTATATTATTTTTCAATAGGAGTAGCACCGCCGCAAGTTTGAGTCGAAACTGCAACATATAATCCTGCAATATAAGTAGCATGAGTGATGAATATATGATTACAGACATATAAGATAAAAAATCAATTAAGTACAGATGCACATTAACTTCACTTGTGTAATGTTGATGGAGAGATTGTTTCTGGCCCACAATTCAACAAATTTAATGGTAAAAAGCCCACATGAATAACTGGTAGAAATTAATAGGTTAAGTACTCAGCACATAAGTAAGTACCAATAAATTATACAAAAAAACTATCATGAATATAAATCAACACATCCGTCATTTTGAATGAGGTCTTGCAAAACATCATCTACATCCCAATCCGCAACATTAGGATTATTCCAAGTGTGTGTAATTTTTCTGTTTTGTGTGAGCGCTATGAAATAGTACTGAATACCTCGTAGCTGATACATATGGTTACAACTCATACCGACACTAACAACACATACATTAAATTATGTTTTTAAAAAAAATGCAACTTACAGTCAAATGGACTTCTTCACGCCTATGTGTCCAGCACAAAGAATCAAGAATTTGAATCTTGCGCTTCTTAGAATTGATGACAGCTAGGTACTAGTGCTCATTATAGATATTGATTGGAAGAAATACCTAAATTATATGTTTTACACAATTAACCTCAACATATTCAATTGAAAACAACAATGGTATTGATTATTAAAGAGATGGAATTCTGTTACCATGTCATAATCTAGGATCTGTTTAGACCTCTCGAGAAGGAATTTGTTGTCTTGAACAACCGCAACATCTCTCTTGGACAAACCTTTAAACAAGGAAGATACAAATATTGTCACAAAGTGTACCTTACCATCTCCTGGACCATGATATATTGATTAGACCTTATATAGGCTATGTACATATTGAGAACCTATATTTGTTCAAAAAACATCGTTAGGTATATGTACACCGGTTGCATATGTGTTGTTGATTTAGAATGAACAACACTATACTCATGGCATCTTCTAGATATCATTGTGGTTCTAGGAGGCAACACATCTGACGCTGCAGAAGAAACTCATTGTCGATATTGACCAATGTAGTATTCATCGGGGAATTCCTCACAAAGTATAACACTAAATTGTCTTTTTCAAACAGCACATATTCTAAAATGTCTTGTAGTAAATTATGGTTATATATATAACACAATCTATGATTTCAAATAAATTTAAATATTATATATCAATACTATAAAGAATTAGAAAGGAAGGTGAACCTTGAGGGTGGTCATCATAGTGCTTATCATCTGATGTAAGTCCCATTTTATATTGTCACTAAGATAAATAGTGATACACCGATCAGCTATAGACATACAACTATGATGACCACCCTATAGTATTGATGGAACAAAATATATCATAATTATTAATTATGGAACTGATTAAATATTTAGGTTCATGGACACAATAATTGTTATTTAGTGAAACTTCCTCATAAGTAAAGAACTGGTTGTAATGGATGTGTTTTTATGTTGTCTTGACCGACACGGTGATCGAGGCGTGTGTGCGCAATAATCAACCAACACCTCTTTTTCCTCTGTGCCCATGCATCAATCGGCGTCAATTCGTGCGCCGGTTCATGTTCCATCCCCAAATCTCCCCTTTTTCTTTACTCTTCCTCATCTATCCCCAAATCGCAGATACCTTTGCCACCAGAGCTGATGAAGCGACGCGTGCACTACTCCCTGCTGGTGATACCGACGTGGACCTTGATGACCACGTGTACAAGGTGTCTTCCTTCTCGCTCCTCCCGTACATTGGCATTTCTCATCTCTCGCCTTGCACGCCCTCTTCCTGTATCTTCATCCCTTCCATTGCATCATCATTATGGACAACCGTAGGACCAGGGGCATAGACATTACCAAGTTATTGTCGAAGATCCTAGAGACAGTGGCCGCCAACGTGGCGCGGACGTCGCCAACTCCCCTCGAGGATATTGTCAACCTCTATCGCTCGTAAGTCATCCATGGTCTTGTGCAGCGTTTTGCATTTGCAATGTCTAATAGGACATATCGTATTGCACTCCCGTTGCTTGTTCAAGTGCGCAGTCTTCCACAGCGTGATAGCGGCAAGGAAAGTGGGACAAAGAATGGTGGTGCAAAGGTTTTGGCTGTTGTGGTTCCGAAGCTACTATAGGTTCATGGGGATGTTTCAGGCGTGGGCTGAATCTGGCAACGCCCATGCTTTTTTGCTGCTTGGATTTGTAAAATCCTGATTTTCTTCTTTCCTTAACACTGTCTATTTACCTGATTCCCATATTTGGTGGTAGCATGAATTTTATGAATTCCCACATTTGGTGGTAGCATGAATTTTATGAATTTAGTTCAAGAGCAGGTGAGCCAAGTCGTGGACAGCGGACAAGAAGAATAGGGCTACATGTTTGGCATCCTCACGATCGAGTACAACATCTCACCTGAGGAAGTCGAGCAAGCCCTAGGACACTTGGACATGTTCATGATGCCGTCCATATCTGACCCAACGATCCAAAACTGGATTCGTTCGGTACATGGTGAGGTTGTGCTCACACTTAGAAGGTATGAAACACTTGATTGGGGCATCGTTTCTAGGCTGAGGTGTCAGATCTCCCACATTGCCACACTCCAGGGTGCCAAGTGATGGTCTTGGAGGACCAGTGGGAGCAAGATGAGTGGATAACTTTGTGCAGCCAGACATGCTGGTGGAGGCAGGAGCACAGGATATTTGTAACAAAGTTCATAAGTATGTATGGAAGGTTATGATATGGGAAATCACAACTGTGGGGTAGTGGAACATATATAGATTTATGTTCTTTTTTATTTAGTGGTGAAGAACAATGGAAGTTTGGTAGGATAGTGTTTTGGGTGATGCTATATGTTATGTATTGTTCAGCTACATTTTTCTGTTAATTGTTGTTATCCTAGTGCAACATCCTATATATCATCGATCATGTCCGACTCACACGTGAATTCAGATCAATTGTAGAAGATCCAGGTCGAACATTTCTGACCTTTATTGTAACACCCCAAGTGAGTCAATATAAATTCACAGTATTGAAGATCATGTCAAGAAAGATTTTTGGTGAGATTATGGATTTTCCCAAAAAGTTTGAACCCCTTTAAAATTCAAGCAAGTTTGAAATTTGATTTGTTTCCTAGATTTTTAATTAAAAATTCAGAGGTAATTGGAAGTTGAGTCAAAAATAAAAGTTCTTCCATTTGCATTTATCTACATCCTGGCCACGTTTGGAAAATTTTAGAATCTAGTAAGGTTAGGTTTTGTATTTTTGAAGTTAGTGCATTTGAAATCAATTGGAAAATCCCTGAATATTGGAACAGTCTTAGCTAGGCCCGGCCCACTGCTACAGTGCCAGCCAAGCGCTGATTTGAATGGCCCACCCGGCCACGAGCCACTTGACTCCAGTGCTCGCCACGCCAGAGCCCGACAATGACCGTGCCATCCCACTCTGCCGCATCTCAGCCGGACCGACGCCGTCACCGCGCACCCACAGTTCGACCGGCCGCCCCTGGTTTTCACCGCCACCCCCACATACGATGCACCGCCACCCTTATCCCCTGCTAGCGCCTAGTGATGAGGCCAGGTTCTAGCTTCCTTCTCCGCTGCTCCTCTCGCAATGTTGTCACGCTCCTCTGCTCTGTGTTGTGCCGATGACGCCGTCGATGACTGCCGCATCAAGCTGCCGGTTGTCTCCGTCCTCATGCGCTCTACGCCGCCGCTGAGCAGGTGCCCACATCCACGAGGTGACTCGACGGCTAGTGAACCACGCAAGCTCTCCGCCATCCGCATTCCTCTTCCGCGGGCGTCTCAATGTCACCCGACACCTCTGGCCATAGAAATGCCCCACCTTGGCCGCCACAAGCACCCCACCGTCGCCGCACACCTTCCCAACATCACCACTAGCACCCTCCATCCCCCCTCCGGCCTACTGTTGTTGGTTCCCCATTGCCGACCCGCATCGCTGTCGATGGCCATCTCTGTTGAGCCCCTCCCTTCCCCGCTGCCCCAAATGGTTTCACCACTCACCGGTCCCACTATAACGCCCCTCCCTGCCCCTGACCGTCGGGAATCGGTCAGCGTTGTCACCCAGCCGTCGTAGCTGCCAAGCTCCCCTATCTTGGCTGATGGGCCACCAGCCCAGGAACAACCATGCCAGTTTGGTTGGGCTGACCGGTTTCGGCCCATATGCACAGTGCTAGTTTACAATTAGGATTTCAAACCTTCTGAAATTCGTAGTAATTCAAAGAAATTTGATAAAATATTCAAATCAAATCTGAAACTTGAATTCAAATAATTTCTTTAGAATAAGAAATATAAAATAAATTAATTCCTTCAGTAATTATTAAATAAATATTAAAGCTTTGTTAAATGAAGGATAATTCTTAAATAATTATTTTTTAAAGCCAATAATTATGAAACCTTGATCTAAAATTATATCTTACCCATATCCTCATGGCAAGTTAGATGATACCCTTTTCTTGGTCATATGCCTTATTTTAGTGCCTTGATCGCCTTCTTTTGGATTATTTGACCTAGTTTGTGGAATGTGGTAAGTTAAGTCATCCAAGCTTGTCATTTTACCTCGACCCCAAACCTAGGTAACCCGCTCGACTCATGTCGTTAGCGGATCTTAAAGCCTTTTTCCATCCAACCCCGCTCCCACCACTATAAGCCTAAGTCATGAAACCTCTGAAACTCTAAAACTTAGTAGCTGTGTTGAGATTTACCCTCCTTGTCGTATCGTTGCCGTTAATCACTCTTTAAATTAAAGCATCATTCCATCCTAGGTTGGTTATGACGTCGAGCAAGATGAGTCAACACAAGAGCTTTCAGAGGTCAACAATCGTGAAGCTTCAAGAAGCTAACTCTCCTTTCTTAAGCAAAGACAAGAACTGGAACATATCTATCCATTTAATATTTTTGCTTTGTAATCAACTATGTTAGGCTGTTGATTGTGCATTTATGTTATAGGAGTTTGTTGAAATCCTAGAATGCATTGCTACCCTTTTGTATATCACCTTGATCCTATCGTGGTGGAAAGTTCATTAGTATTGCTATGCTTAGCTGATAGAATCCTGGTAGAAGTCGAGTGACAGGTTCCACTCACGAGATTAGGGCTTTTTATACCCTGGTTCGTGATTGGAATGTTTGAGAATCTGAGCAGTTGATAGATGATTTAATATGAGCTCGGGCAGGGCAACTAGTGGAAAGTGAAGAATACCGGATGGGAAGGTTGGGGAGAGGTTTGTTGTCATATTTGGAGCTCTGAAGCTGGTAACCCCCATTTGTGTCGATTAAGGACTGATTGTCTGTCCCTAGTGAGCAAGTTCAATTATGAACTGACGCATACATGATATATGGAGTCCCACAAACTTAGTAGCATCATGTGTCGTTGAGACGGAAGCTATCCTACCATACCTAACGGGTGTACATTGGGATAGTGCATGGGCCACCAATGGATGCCTGTTGTGGTTTCACATGGAAGACGTGCACTAGGTTGAGGTGGGTCCGGATCATCTCCTTGATCGCATCGTGAACTGTTTCCACTCGTGGTGTCTTCATGACTCACTTGTGTCGTGTTGTCAGGTGGTTTTCCTTGCAAGGTTTAAAATTGGCTTGAGTCTCGGGAACACTCTCAGACATGAGTGACAGTTGCCCGTTGCACTCATTTAGTAGTAATTCTACTTTTATAATATTATATTTGGATCATGAGATGGATGTCAACTACTTTTTAGTCGACGGGTTGTTTAATATCAAAATTGTTTGATTACAATTGCATGTTTAGTATAGGTGCAAACATATGATGTTAACTACTCAAACATGGCTAAAACTTGCTTAAAAGTGCTTAAAGTTAACTGTTGTAGGCTTAAGTCTTTATCGCTTGAAGCCTTTGCATGTTGAGAAGTGTGACCGATTGGTCACGACGGGTCATTCTTGCTGAGCGTAGTCGCTCAAACTTTGCGTTGTAACTTTTTGGTGTGCAGATTTCTTCTTCTCTCTTCCGGTGATGCCGATGATGACTGTCAGTGGGAAGTCCAGGCTTCTAAGTACTGGATTTCGTACTGGGGCTCGTCGCAGGTGTAGAGTTGCTGAAGAAGGTTTCCAGCTCTAGGGCGAGGTGAATACTCTTATGACATCGAGTAAATGTTTATGCAATTATGTTCTATCTTTTGAAGAACCTTCTGTATCTCAATCTTGTAATCCTAAACTAAAGTGTAATAACTTAATATTCAATAAAATCCTGGTTTTGTATGCTTCGTATGTGTGTTTGCTGCATTCTTGCTTCGTTGAGAATCACCCGATCTGGATCCCGGAAGACGGACCCCTCATTTCTAAGGTGGTTCTATCACAGTTGGTATCAAAGCTAGATCGGGGCTAAACACACACTCTAAGCATCTAAAAATTGCAACTATATTTACGGCGAGGACGCTTAGCCCATATAAGGACTATAGTAGTCTCTTAAGGTGGCAAGCTAACATATGTGTTGATATTGCAATTACGGAATTGTGTCGATGAAGGTATGTTGTGGTTTTTGGAGTGTTCATCTTATTTTCTTGTTGATGACCTTATTTTGTTTGTTTGTAGCTTTAATAGAACTATTAGGGTTGTGAATGTCTTATTTTGTTGTTTATGAAGATTTTGGTTGTTTGTGAGTAGCTCGTAGGGCTTGAGTGGGCACGAAAGTGCTGGTCCGCTATGGGTATGAGTGGGCAAGTGAGTGCTGGTCCCTTAAGGGCATTTGTAAAGATTGCTGACTATTGTGATCCATTTTCTGCATGTACACTAACTTGCGTTAAAATGATAGAAACGCTTATCGAGAGCGCCTTTCCCACCGAACATGTATGATCCACAATAGCGGGTTGCTTTCTTTTATTTTGTTGAGAACGATTAGGTCATGTGTGCATATCATCAAGCTACCTAATCCATCATGCAAAACGACAATCTTAAAAATTATAATTCTCGTTGATTCTGAAACTGTATCTGAGTTTCAAACCATTGAAGAATGGAATTTCCGGTAATCCGCTAAACCTCCGCATGAGTGCTGTCTTCGAACAGCCGTAACCATTGCTGTGGTTGCCAAAATCGTGCGTATGAGTAGGTGTTGAAAAGTCGAGCAAGTTAGCTGCAAGATCCATAAACGAACCTTTCCAAGCTTCACTCATCTTAGGCCCTAAAGCTGAGATTTTCGCTCCAATGTCCAAGCTGTCCCAAAACCATTCAGCACCTTGAAACATCGCTGGATGCCCGTAGCTACCAAACCATTCTTCGGATAAGACTGTATGTGTAACCAACAGAAAGCTGAGTTCATTAGCGGCAACTTTGATATTCAAAGTTTCTGCGGAGGTCATGGTGAAATTTTGCCAAAATCCTGATTTATACTGGAAGGTACGGTCTGTCCAGATTTTCCCGAATTCAGCAACCCGGCTGATTTCCGATAGCCTTAACTTGTAAGTCGTTGACCATTTGGAGTGAGATAATGAAGCATCGGAAAGCGGTGAGAGTTACCTAACGGATTGGTATTCAGAAATCTGGGAGTTTCAGATTAGCCTAGTCGTCAGAATTTTGTTTCTTCCAACTGTTGTGCTGTCCAGAACAGATTCAGCAGTGTTGTCACTGCACAAAATTCTGTAACTTCTAAACTGTTGGTCTGATGAGGCTGTATAAATAACCGATGGATATCTGTGAGAGTTGTCCAACTTTTTGGTATTCAACTCAGGGGAAGAATCCCACCCGAACAGCCACAGATTTTAATTTCCTTTTGTCGCTGTAATCTGTCCAGAATTGCAGTTTTCAGCAGCCCGTCATTCAGCAAAAAGTCATAGCGCCTAAACCATTGATCAGATTGTAACACACCATGTTACGGTTCTCCTAATTACATCCTAATTACTTTCATTAGAAGCTTAATCATGCATCAAGATGTTTGGTTAATCAAGTTCTAATCAAATGGAAGGTTTTCAATTTAAATTTCAATTTTAAACCTTCGAATCCCAGCCGATAAATTCCTAGTTGACCTTCAAACCCTTTTTCAAGAGTTGAGTTAGTCACTAGGTGCAATTATAAGTCCTTGGTCCAAGTTTTATCCAAATTTGAAGTTCCAAGATGAAATTCCATCAAATTCTAGTCAAATTCAAACCCTAGAAACTTCTCTGATTTTTCATTTGAAATCCATTTCAAATCTGGAGAAAGTTATTCCTTTCTTCAAACCCTTCACAACCATATTTTATTTAAAAAAATTCAAGCAAGGGAAGCCCACCTTTTAATCAAATCATTTCAAACCGTTTGAATATTTTTGAAAAATTAAAAAGCGCCACTATTCATTTTGGGATGGCCACGCTATCCAGTCCATAACAGCCCACGCGCCCGGACCCCTTTCCTCACTCTGCTCCCCTACCTCATGTGCCTCCCCGACCGCGCCCGCCTCCACCGCGCCGCTGCCGGCCTAGGACCCACACCGCCTGGAACCGGTGCGGACCCCCCCCCTATACTCCCTCCTTTGTCACACGTCAAGCCAGCCCCCACTTGCCCTCCCTTTTTTCCACTCTGCTGGACAGAGAAGCTGTCGTGCTCCCCCTTTTGTTTTCCCCCTCAACCATGCGGCACTAGCTAGGACGGACTGTCACCTTCCCCGTGACCCAACATTGCCGTTTGTCCACCTAGCCGGTGGAATCCGTTGCCGAGAGCGACGCATTTGGAGCCGCCGCCACCCTTGCTCTCCCTCAGTGAGCGCCACTGCCAGCCTTTTCCTCCTTCGATTTTCTTCATGCCTCACCACCCCCTTGCCCTCACGGAGTTGCAGGACCTCCCAGACATTGCCGCCGACCGCCGCATCGCAGCGGAACGGTGCCACGCCGATTGCCTCCCACCACCCCATCGACGAGACGTCGCCTCGGTGAGGACCCCATCTCGAAACCTTGCACCGCTCCTCTCCCATAGCCCCCTCGTGCTATTAGCGACTGGGCCAAGGTCGGTGCTCCAGACGCAGTGACCGTGTCGGTGCGTTTGTGCCGCGCCCACGTAGCCAGGCCGACCTGGCCACTTTGGTAGCCAGGCTGGGCCGGCTAGGCCAGGCCCGTGTGGCCTTTTTGGCTAGCCGCTGGAGTGGGCCGCTAGTGCGTGGAGCCATGGCCTTGGGCCTAATCTGGCCCAATATTGTGTTGTCTTTCTTCTATTTCCGAATTCCAATTTAATAATTTAAATTACAAAAATTCTTTAAACTTTGAAAATTAGTGGAAAATCATTGAAAATTCGGTAAAATGCAAACTAAATTTCCTTGGAATCCTTAAGAGTAGGTATGTACAATAAACTTGACCTCATCATCATTTTGCTCAATAATGCATTATATAAAATTCCAAGAATGCAAATCTTGAAGAAATTAATTACAAGAATACATGCATGTTCATACATTGAATTTTGGCATGCATACTCATATAATCATCTTGAGCTTGTATAAAATTTCACATATTTAATTTTTGCTCAGAATAAGTGTTATGATTGAATCTCTATTTTTGTAGTAAATAAATTATAGAAAATTGAATATACTTAGAAAAATATTCACATTTGGTAGGATGCTTCCTTTTGTAGAGTAGAACCTGTAGAAAATCATAGAGCATTGTTAGCTTCATAAATCTGTTGTTATTAAATTTCTAATGCTTAGATTAATTAGTTAATAAATAGAAAAGCTTATAAGCAAAGTAGTAAAATAGCTTTTAGAGGTTAATATGCTTAGGGCTTACTATTTTGCAGTTTGATTGATATTAATCATCTCATGCATTACATCACATTGCTCTTGGCTCATAGTTGTGCATTTGCGATAGATCACGCGGAGCTGGAATTCGAGGAACCGACGGAGCAAGCTCAAGCCGATGACCTCACTAACCTAGTTTGGATCAAGGCATGCCCCAGTGCATTAAACCAATACTCCTTGTCTTTTATTTGGAATCTTGCTCTATGTTCTATTATGATTGTGTATTAAGTTTATAGGAGTTGTATGTCACCGTAGTTGCATTAAGATTGACCTTCTTGTTCATCCTTATTGATCCTATCTCTTGGTGGGTTACCATTAGTAATGCTATGCTTAGATGATAGATTGCGGTAGAAGTCGAGTGGAGACTACCACTCACGAGATTTAGGGTTTTCTCCTCTATAGTTCAATTTGTAATTGTTGGATGTTTAACCTGAGATCGGGTGGGACCCTTAGGTGGAAAGTGGAGGACCATCAGTTGGGAAGGTCAGTGAGTGTGATGTGGCAAGCCGGCACCTCTAAGGTTATAGCCCCCACCTGTGTTAGTTAAGGACCGATGGGTTGGCCCCCGTGAGCAAGTATTGAATGTACTGATCACATACTGGTGATATGGGTCCAGTAAATTGATGTAGCTTATTTGTCAATAGATGTTTAGCTTAAGCACACTGCTTCATTGGTTGTGTTTGGGAGAGAAACTGAGGCAGGTCCCACAGGCCACTCAGCTGAGCTGAGAGCTGGAGTCGGGAGCACTTTTTCTCGGGAGTAGTGAATCTGTCCAACTCTGTTGAGTCACCGTGAAAGGTTGCCACATACAGGAAGCGTATGAGTGGTGTACGTGGACTGGCACGGAAAGCGTACGTGTCATGTGTATCAGGTTTCCCTTGCAGGGTGTTCGTTGATTCGAATTGCCGTGACTCTCGGATATGAGTAACCGCTTGTCTCGTGGCAGTCTTCACATAGCTAATTAATGGTATAATATTTATTAATGAATTAATGGCTTGCTTTCCATTAATACTTGTATTGCTACTCTTGTTTGGCTTAGTTTAGGTTTACCTTGCTTAAAGTATAATTAACTTAGATTCTTTGTTAAAGCTTAATTATTATACTCTAGATGTTAAAACTTGAAAGTAAGGACTCACTCTTAGTGTGGGTTTGGCATTGTATCGAGCCTATCCCATGAAGCCTTGCATGCTAGGAGTCGGCTGTTTATGACCATGTTGATGAGTCCGTCTTGCTAAGCTTTAGTTACTCAGGCTTTACCTTGATATTGTTTTGCCGGTGTGTTTCCCTCTCTCCCTCCCAGCATGAGCCATTTCTGAGGTCGACATTTCTAGGGCAAAGTGCCATTCTTAATTGATGAGTGATCGCTTCCGCAAATTGTTTTTATTCTCAATCTTCTGCTTAAAACTTTGTAGTCGAATTCAAAACTTAATTTGTAATAAAGTTTAACTTTCAGAGCATTTCATATGTTTAATCCTTGTATGTGATGTATTATGAATTATTACTTCGGTAATGACACCCTGTAATGATCCTGGTTAGGACTGACCAAAAGCTATGCACCTACTCGTAATCTTGCAACCTACCATCGAATCCTCTTTGTGGTGACTTTTATTTGTGATTATGTTTCCATGCAAGATTTTGAACCAAATTACGCTTTTGGCGGATTTCTTTTCCCTTCGACCTCCAAATGAGAATCAACTCCAGTTGATGAAACCTCGTCATTGAGGAAGATTGTTGGTTCATTACCCGAAACCCTTCCAGAAATCCACTTGTTCAAAACTGTGCGGAATTATCGCTTCAAGCGAGCCATTCCAAGGTTATTCACCGGTATGGCACATTTGTGTCAATCTTGACCAAGAGTGCATGTATCCATCGCAACCTTGAAGGTATCCTTAATAACTGTGTTGCTATCGATCACTTTCAATGGCCTCTCTTAGGTTGTTGCCTCCTTTAAGTCTACTTCGCACCTTGTTCACTAGATTTGCCTTGTGTATCTCACGCTCAGTTGGCCATCAAGTAGCACCTTATTTGTGGCGCTAACTCTCATTGATTCGATCATGCCCAAAAGCTATTTTTTAAGTGTAACACCCCCAACAACAATAACAATAGGTTTCAAGGTGTTACCATGCTACAAGACAATAAGAAAACAAAGACAATAGATATATAGGCATAAACCCAAATGAGCAGAGTAAGCGAAAGCAACTACCAACATTTAATTTAAACCAAATGAGTATAACAAAACTCTAATAGTAACCATTATTATTATTACAACACGTGTTTGACAAATAACTCCATTAAGACAGTGCACACGTGTCTCTAATCCCA
>VSTD030001560.1:0-12951 GCA_008808055.3 Sporobolus alterniflorus | reverse complement strand
CGAGTAAAGAATTCAGTGCCAATTCTGGATCTATATTAAATGAATATGGCAATTCATCATCTTGATAAACCTCATCAACCTCTCTATCTGGCACTTGATTTTCATGATAACCAGAGTCATTAGGGGTGTGTAGTCGTTCACGAGGATTCATTCTATAGACCATCCACCACACACTTAGCTTTTCATATGGGTACGACATATAATAGACTTGCTCGACCTGGTGAGCAAGGACAAATGAGTCTCAACCATGTAGCCAATGCGCGTGTTTGACTTCAACCATACCCAATTCGTTTTCTCGAGTACCTTGATTCGGATCAAACCAATCACAATTGAAGAACACTGTTTTAAGATTCTTATTCCCGACAAAGTTATACTCAATTATGTTTTTAATGATCCTATAGTACTTAGATTCGTGTCCTTCTGCATCAACGGCCCTCATAACAACTCATGTATTAGTCGTGGCCGCCAGCGGGTGAGAAGCTTCAAAAACGGTTGAACAGAAGTGAAACCCATTGATGTCATACCGACCACAACTTTTGGCAACAACACTTCCGCACGACAGCTGACATAGGTCTGCATGTACATTGTCAGCTAGTACACACTATGAACCAATTAGGCAAGTTAGAAGATTAAACATAATACATGTCACAAAAAGGCTAGAGAAGTCAACTTAGGATTTACATGTTCTCTGAACCAACTGAGGAAATTAGGTCCTCCATATATTCCTTCCCGATGTTATTTATCTAATTGCTTCGTCGTTGGTTGCCGGCCAGAAGGTAAGTATTTCAAATCGAACATGCTGTCAAATTAAATGAATAAATACACAAATGAGCCATGAACCACCTTGAGTACAATAGAGAACTAAAAAGAATTGACTTACATGAAATATTGATCCATCTCATCCATATTTGCATACATGTAGAGCAAAACACACATCTGCTCTTCCTGAGTTGGCTGGTATGGCGTGGAGGCACCAACAGTCATTCCCTTCCATTGGAAAATTTGAAGGTCACTACAAGGAATGTCTTCATCCACATGGTACGACATAGTAGGTGCGTTGACATTGTGATGCTCTGTGAAGTACACACTGGTGAAGTACGCGATCTCTTTCAATTTAAATTCTTCTGCGATGCAACATTCAACCCTTGCCTTATTACAAACCATCACTCTAAGGTTCTTCAAGACCCTTTCAATGTGATATATCCACATATATTGCTACGGGACACCTAGCTTAGCTTCATATGGAAGATGTACAAGTCAATGTTGCATTGGATTGAATCATCCTGGAGGGAATATCTTTTTTAATTTACATATAAGCACCGGTATCTCTTCCTCCAACTTCTCCATCATCTCTTTCTTAATTTCATTAGCACAGAGTTATCTATAAAAATAGCTTAGCTCAGCTAACGCCTTCCACATATCATCATTCAAGTACCCACAAAACAATACAGGAAGGAGTCTTTCCATGAATATATGATAGTCATGACTTTTCACTCCACTTAGTTTTTCTGACTCCAAATTCACAGCTCTCCTGAAACCCATGACATAGCCATCTGGGAATTTTAGATTTTGCAACCAAATCAATACTTCTTTTTCTTTCTTTAGGTTTCAAACAAAACGACGCACGTGGCTTGTCGCCGCTAGATTTTAACTCAATACTTGGTCGATTACAGAGTTGAGCTAAATCCATCCTTGCCTTGTGATTATCTTTTCTCTTGTCCGCAAAAGCCATGCATGTGCTTAAGATGCTTTCACCAACATTACGTTCATGCTGCACGACGTCAATATTGTGCATCAGAATCAGTGCTTTTGCATACGGGAGTTCCCATAATGCATATTTGTGGGTCCAATTATGCTCTTCTCCATATCCTACAAACCCATCCCCATTTTTGTTAAGGACCAAGTTATCCAGCATATTAGCGATCTCTGGACTGCTTAAACACCTTGGTGGTTCCTCTAAGATAATATTGTACTTCTTAAATGTGTCGATGACCGGGCTAAATGGGTGATACAGGGGTAGAAAACATCTATGACAATCAAAGTAAGAGATCTTCCCCCCAAATTTAAGACGGAAATAAGACGTGTCCTTCATACATATCGGATATGTTAGAATTCCATTGCAACTCCATCCTGAAAAATACTGTACGCCCTAAAATTATGGACCAACCACAGATACGCAACTCGAATGTTGAATTTTTGCTTCTGGTCATAGTCATATGCTTCAACTCCTTCCCACAACTGTTTCAACTCTTCAATTAAGGGCTTCAACATCATATTGATGTGTGTTCCAGGGTGGTATAGACCAGGTATGATGAGACACAGGAACATATATTCATATTTCGTACAAAGAGAAGGTGAAATGTTGTACATAATAGCAAAGACTAGCCAACAAGAGTATGATGCCGCACTTGTATTAGATGGCGTGAATCCATCTATGGTCAACCCAATGCATACATTCCGTGCATCCCTTACAAAGTCTGCATCAAAATCATCTAGAGTCTTTCATGTCTCAGTATCAGACGGGTGCACCATCACTTAGTCATTCTCATGTACACCTTTCTTATGCCACCTCATGTGTCTAGCGATTTTCTTTGAGAGAAACATTTCATCCGAGGTGTAAGAGGCATGTAAAAGTTGCTTATGAACAACCTTCATCGTCACATTCTCACCGTCTTCATTTACTATCTCAATGAACCTCAATTTATCATATTTTAAGCATTTTGTCTCATCCTTGTGCTCTTTGTAGAAAAGCATGCAGTTATCTTTACATGCATCAATCTTCTCATACTCTATACTGAGACCAGACAACAATTTTTTTGACTGGTGCATGTCTTTCAACATCTTGTGATTATTAATAGCTCCTTGTAACATTTGTTTGAGAATGCAAACTTTCACTTGATAGCCATAAGATGGGCCACAAAAGAGAGGATGCTTACTGTCGTGTGTTCATGCAACGGCTCTTCTGAAGCTCTAAGCATATCAAAAAACTTTTGCACCTCCAGTATAGGAGGATCCTCAGAATTTGTTTCAAGCTTCGACCGTATAGCATCAAGTATCTCATCCCTCCTATCGTCACCGCTCCTATCATCCTCCTCTTTAGTCACAGATGCAGTTCTCTGATGGACTGGCTCACCGTGATGCATCCACACCTCATAGCCTGGCATGAAACCAAACTTCCAAAGGTGTAGTGTCAACGTCCTCTTGTCCTCACAAAGAGTGTTTCTACATCTACTGTATGAGCACTTCACACCCCGATTGGTTGGTACAGAGAATGCATGGTCGATAAATTCCTGAGTCTTATTTATCCATTCCCTCGTGTGAGCTCCACTTTTCTTCCAACCACCGTACATCCACCCATGGCCCTCATCATCCATTCTAGACGCAAAAAATTTATTCAATAAAGACGCATCATAAGTACAACACGTTTCTAGATACCACGACCCTACACATGTCTATAGGAAAGGATAGGTCCTAAACCTACCCAAGAGTGGCTGACAAAGCATAAATTTGTGACGAGAAATGAGTCCGAACAAAATTTCGACAGCATAACCCCGTTGTTCTCCAATTGCACGCCCGACAATAGTGCAATGGAGAACAATAGGGTTATGGTACCGAAATCTCGTTTGGACTCATGGCTCATCATAAATACCATGCTCTGTCATCAACTCCGAGGCTGTCCAAAAAAGAGATAATTCTGGATCTTCACATCTCACATGCGTGACACATGTTAGACATGTCGGTCTAAAATGGGTGACGTATAAGTTTTGTTACTCTACCTACGTTACAGTAAATAACAATTGCAGGTAAAAAGAAGTAGAGACGGTAGCAAGTGTTTAATCATGAAAATACGTAGTAAAAAGCAATAGACACAGCCACACACTACCATTAGGAGCATAAAGGAAACAAATTAAGCCACATGCATATGGTTTTTAATTTTTCATGGTTCAAACATCAGAATATGTAGTTCAATCATCTAATTAACCTGGTTCAAAAACAATTGCAGTCTATCACGAAGGAATAAAATTTGAGCATTCACATTGTTCAAAACAGAATTGCACAAGGCTGTAGATTTCATTCCCAATTGCACATGGCTGCAGATTTCAAATCAATCTCACATTGACATAGATCAAAACAGAATTGCAGCATTGACATGTTTTCATTCCCAATTGCACAAGGCTGCAGAATTCAAATCAATCACACATAGACAATCACCTATTAGGGAGAGGGAGTGGGAGAGGACCTTGCAGGGGAGGCAGTGGCAGCATCGGGGAGGGGCGCCGGTGTCGAGGTCAGGGTGCCGGCGTCAGGGTGCCACCTTCGAGCGTCAGAGTCATTGTGGTTTGGGCTCCACCTTCAGACGTCGGGGTCACGGGAACGGCCGACGGAGCGAGGCGGTCGGGTGGAGGAGGACCGTGGGCGCATAGCATCAGCTTGACCGAGGCGGAGGAGGACTGGAGGCGCCAGGCGTTGGCTAGACCGGGGCGGAGGAGGACCCGGTCGCACATAGGCTGGCGAGGGCGGCGCGTGAGCTGGTGAGGGCGGCGGCAAGAGCGAGCGGGAGAAGGAAAAAACTGGATCTGGCGGGCGGGCGCGGGCATGGGTGCACGTTTTGGCTAAGTCCCTGTACTTCTGTCGACCAGAGCCAGCCGACGAAAGTTAATAACTTCCGTCAACCTACCACCGGTGGACGGAAGTTAAGGTAATTTTTGTCAGTCGGATCTGGTCGATGAAAGCTACTTATTTTCCATCGGTTTTCTTAGAAGCCAAGGAAAGATACTAAGCCGAGAAAAGTTCTGCTTAGTGTTTTTTGTAGTAAAAAGGGTTTTCGATTGGTTTTTTTTGTTTTGAGCCGATTTTTGGCTGTATACAAAACTGTTGCAGTTTTTTTTAATCCTTTGTCATGGTCCATGATATGTTGGCTTGCATTTTTCCCCTTTTGACATTGGTATAGTGCCTCGTATTGGCTACTGTCTACTGAGGAACTCAAGCCTGTATCATGTGACGTTTTTGGAGACAAAGAAAAGGATGTGCGGAAGTGGGGACTTGGATTCTAACGAAGATATAATCTTTCTGAATAATAGTTACTACTGATAATAATAGCAAATTTTGCTAGATGCCAATCATATGCATGGTGTTTTGCTCCACGTGCTCATCCCAGCAGATTTTGATCATAAATCTCTGCTTTCTTGAGAAGAGACAACAAAATGATAGTACTAGGTTCCCACCAACCTGGATCATGGCTATAGATCATGTGGAGCCACCCGGCCTAAAAGAACATTAAAATCATGGGCCGTAATCCACGGTACTGCCGTACCAGTTACAGTACACACGCTGGTACCATTCGAAATAGAATAGTACTCGTAGCTTCTTCGCACTTAGTGCTACAAGGGTTTGAGTAATCCTTTTTTTTCAACCATTGTGCAGGAGCACTGTTCTGTCATTTAACATGGTTTGAGTAATGATAATGCACATATAGTACTAATGTAATGCTACCAGAACTATATCCACCGTGGTTAATCAATGTTCTTTTTTCTCCTAGCTTGAACTGTCAACGTGAAACGAAAACACAGAGGAAGCATGGCAGCAAATGCAGGCAACAGCCAGAGCACGCGGCTGCTGACGGTTCAGGTGTCAGAGTTTCAGGCGCCAAGGGCAAGCCGCGCGAAATCGGTTTAGTTACACTTTCATAGAGTACGTTGCTCGTATTGCCCGACGATTTTCAACAGGAATGAGCCGTAAACCATGTTTTAGGGTAAAACATGATCAGGTACAATGAAGGCCTAGGTGTTTAAAGAGAGAATAATTAAGCACAGTATAAAAACTCACTTCCATAATGTAAATGGGTGGCTAAATAGCTGTAACCACCTTTCTATGTGCCTTAAGAACCAAGTGCTTACTTAGGACATGTACAACACTGTCGTCTCTTAAACTCTCTCTAGGAGGTAAGAAAAAAATACATGAGATCGATTATTTATAAAGAGATCGACTCTTCACAATTTTTCATACATATTGTGTCGTGACTGTATTTATTATAAGACTGATTTAATAGACTCTCTGTTATACTGCGTAAACTCTTGAGCCATCTCTTATGGTTAGAGGACCGTTCCATCGACTCAGAGTTATACATGCCCTTAAGCATTCAACCTGAGTTTTTTCCTCCATTGTAGATGCTCTAATATCTGTGGTGAATCTCTCCTAAAGTGAATTCTTCACCGGATCGGCTGAATTCTAGAGTTTTTCTCTTTTTTGAGATCAAATGAAATTAAATGGAAGAAAAAATGTTTGGTACAATAACGACCGGACAACACTAGAAAGCACAAATAGCATCTCAAGACACCGCCTAACACACCAACCTACAAACTGGACGACAAAGGAGCGACACACCTAAAACGAAGAGTAAGACGTACACTTAGACCTCACCAAAGAACAACCGAGAAACTCACTGTCGAGGTCCATCACGACCATTAACCGCACCAACCACCATAGACGAATGTGCCAAGGGTGGAACCTTGCCGCCCATGTCGTACGCTACGCCTTCTCGCCCTCCCCCATGTAGGTCAATGTCACCATGTACTAGCCCCACGACCTAAAGATGGCCTCCATCATCGGCCCGTAGTGCGCGCCACAACCCCCACCGTGAAGGTTGCCGACGTCGCTGCACCAAGGGGCCCTGCAACCCCCGCTGAAGAAGCAGATGCTAACAAACGTCACGCCTCCATCAAGGGAGCTGCCAAATCTACCTGTCGATGATCGAAGGAAATGCATCTCCTTCGCTAGGATGTCGTCTGCGCCACAGAGAGGGAGGGTCCAGCAACTACCAACACTGCCCACCATGATGACCTCGCGCCACCAGATCCGTTGATCACTAACTCTAGCACAACCCACCATACACAGCTTGGCCGACCTCATGGGCATCAGAACGTAGTGGCCACTGCCGGATCCGAAAAGGTTCGGCCACCAACGCCGCCAAGCGCCGAGCTCATCGCGTGGCCTTCCAAACCGGGCACAAAGCCGCTACTACAGGCAGTACCTTGCCAGATCCGCTCACCTAGACAACATCCTGAAACCCCACGCCAAATCTACCCTCCAACTGCCCGCAACCAACGACCCAGCACGACGACTTCCCCACCTTGAATTTGGCGACCACCACCCTGACCCACATGTACTTCACGCCTGACCAAGAGGCATTTGATGATTGGTGGCCTTCCCTGCGCGTCGCCGGGTCCAACCACCTTGCGCTCGCCACCGAGCGCCGATCTCATCATCTAGCCCCTCCTCTGAGCACACGGTCGTTGCTGTTGCTGGAGCCCAACTGGATCCACTCAACCGTTAGCCATCGCCTACACTAGTGCTGAACCAGTGTCAGATCTTTCCTCGACCATCATGCCACGCGAGATAATGGAGAGGAGGGAGGGCCCCCACCGCCGCCCTCCTAGTTGAGCTCCTGTGTTGTGCTGGAGGCCAACTCCAGTGGCAGCGCGGCGGGGGTGGGAGGGGGGTAGCGGCAGCTTGGGTTTGACGCCCCGAGTTGCCCGAGTCACTTGGTCTGAGTCTTGGTGGCTTTTTCTTTCACATGTTCAACAAGGATGGCGCAAGGATTAGGAACTACCAAGGCAGAGAGGGGGCGGGTTGGGAGGGGGTGAATTAATGGTTCAATAAAACCTATTTCACAAACCAATCAAAAGTCCAATGCTAAACTACTCAGTGTGATCATCCTACACAATTTTAGTGATAAACCAATAAGACCGTACACATGCTAGTGATGAAGACAATCAAGACAGCAAGCACAACAACAAACAAGACAAGTAACCATATGCACAATCCTACTATAATGCGTACAAACTTAACTATGATGCCACCAAATTTTAAGTACAAGAAATAAATAGGAAATCAAAGAAAATGTCCATGGATTCTTTTGTTTAAGTATCAATAGGTTCCCTAGTCCTCCATGGATCACTCCCACATGCGCTCTACACTACAGGAAACTATGAAACATTTGTCGGTCGAAACCGACGAATTTATATACTAAACTGATGAATTTAGCTTAAATTCATTGTTTAACCGATGAATATATAGACGATAAATTTAATTAGTTAAATTCGTCAGTACCCATGAAGTTATTATAAATTTGTCGGTGACTCCTGGCAACGTGACACTTGCCATGTCAGTATATTAATATATATAGTTGTTTTTATGACTAAATTGACTCTCTAGGGTGATGGTAGGGCCACTTTTTGATACAGGTGAGGTTTTGAGTTCAATTTCTAGTCTGGCAATCTTAAATTTTATTTTTTTATAATTATTTTTTCTTCACAATATTACAGAAGCAACAGTTTCAGAAAAATGAGATAGACAACATCATTGAATTTATTTCTCATTAACCATTACAAATCAAATATGATAGGTTCATACATAATCCAATAATATATGTTTACACAATATCTACTCCCATATGCTAGGTCCCTCCTGTCACTTGCCGATGATGCCCACTCATGGACACGTCATACTATATGATTGAGAACATGAGCCCACACACACACTACATATAACATTTTCAACCAAAACCACTTACAAAACTTCCCCCCAAGCTCAATCACCAAGTCCTTCTCGGGTGATGCCAACAAGAGTAAAAAAAGATAATGCCTCTCGTATGGTACATTTGATCTAGCGGTCAATGGATGCTCTTACTATCAGAATTTTGAAATTTTATACACTCCAATAATTGGTTTTGTGTTATGTAGTGCTCTCTCTCTCTCTCAAATTTGCAGGATTTTTAGGACTTGAGGACTGAAGCACTTCAAGAATATATATTGGGTATCATTTTGCATCCATAATTACTCCCTTTATTGTTTTGTCTTCAATCACACAAAATCCATTTGGAGTCAAGATGCACTTTGTAAGCTCCATGACCATAGCAAAAGTGCATCTACGGTCCATATTGGTACTTGTGTGATTGACGACAATACAATTAAAAATATTATTGATTTTATTGAGAAAATGTTCATCTCACAATGCAAAAAAAGGACACCCCTAAAAAATGAAATGCTTATGAATCTGGAAAACTCAACCAGTGTATAGATTTTAAATTCAAAATTTTTATCCTAGGTATGCCACACCAAAATCAGGAAAATCTAAAAATTCAAGAATCCTCAGATTGTGCATTCTGGCAAGAAAGCCAAAAATTCTAGAAATTCCTTAGTTGACCAAAAGAAATAGGAATGTCAAGTTTTCCTGAATAGCGCGTTCTGGTAAGAAATCCAAAAATCCAAGTTTTCTTCCAAAATGATTGTGGGACTTAGTTTTTCTGGAGCACCTACTTTAAACCTCTGGAATTATGAAAAAATGTAAAATTTTCATGAATACCAGGAAATGTCCTAGGCATAAATACGAAGTCTTCATCAACAGCATTTGTTACTCGTAGAGGATTGTCTACTACTAGAAAAATGATTTATGATAACACTCGGATTTTTATGGTGATGGTCAATAATTTTAACCGCCATAAAAAATGGGCTTTCATTTTTTGTGTCGGCCATCATAAGAAACAAAAACAAAAAATAAGTAATTTTTGTGTCAGTCACTTAGGACCGCCGGCACCAAAATGGCACGATGGGGAGTTGATCGCATGCTCCTAGCCGAAAATGTGGAACAGATGACCACGGCTGAAAAGTTTGACAGAGAATGCTCCTGTCCACTCGTTCCTCTCTTCTCTCCAAAAATATCTTCTCCCTTCTCTCCTGTCCACTAGACCTCCTGTCCACCCATTCTCTTCTCTCCCACACGAGGCGTTTTCTTTTCCTCTCTGACATGAAGTCGGCAGCCGCTCGATCCACCGCTCCGTGCCAGCCAGCGGCACCGCCTCCATCGCCATGACTGATGCCCAGACAGCGCACTCCGCGCAGAGGAGCCCGCGCTCGCCGACGAGGTCACCGGTATCGGTGGTCGTGAGGCAGCCCTGGTTGGAGTTGTCAAGGTACCCTTCTCTCTGTCTCTGTTTGGCTGTTCACTCCCCTGTTTTAGTTACTTGAGATCCCCTCTTGTCTATGCTCAGGCTGTCTTTTCGTTTACAGGTGCAGGAGGTTCCCGGAGCTGGCGGTGCACCTGGCCATGTTGTCGTGCACGTTGGCGGACGCTGTTGCCGCGAGCACGTGCGGGTGGCCAGAGATGGCACACTGGTTCATACACCAGTGCATGGCAATGACGGACTTCTGTGTGGAGGCGGCCCTCAACAGCGACGATGGTGAGGTGGACCTCGACAGCGACGGCGGTAAGGTGGCCCTTGGATCTAGGCTCGGCAGTTTTTTTATTATTGAAAATTGATTTTTGGTGCCAGCTGACATAAGTGGCTTTTGGTGTTGGTCCATAACAGCTGACACCAAAAAAGGCATATTTTTGTATCACACTAGTTGTATCTTTTAGCGTAGCGGACACTAAAAACCTATTTTCAGACGGCACCAAAAATGTTTTTTGTAATAGTGGTCCTCCTAGCCATCTATAGCGCCCAAGCTTGTAGGCTACATCAAAAAGTTTGTGAATGTCGAGTTCACCTCCAGCAGGAAAGAATCACTTTGAGTAAGAACTAGGCTTGAGCATTGTGATTCCTGGTGAGAATTAGGGTTGAGGGAGACACGTCTCTACGAATCTCCTCAACAGAAACATATAACACACTTGGAATTTCTGAACTCAGGTAAAAAATCTTCTCCCTCGCTCTTTTTGTTGCTTTCACTTTATTGTCATATTGTGCCTTGTGGTTATTTGCTTCCATCTACCTATCTACTAAGTTCTAGCGTGCTTTTGTAGTACTATCATCTTGCTAAACATCTTGTGTCATTTGTATTCAAATAAAATCGCTAGAATTTGCATAGAATTAGTTGTTTCAATTTTCATGAGCTAGGGTTTGCTGGAATTTCAATAATTCCTGGAATTGCAAGAAATCCGGATTTCTTATATTTGTCGGAAATAAAGGTTTTTGTTTAATTTCGGTTGCTAAGCAGTGTTCTTAATATATTATTGCGTATTCATTCCCTCTCTAGGCAACTTTCACATAAGAGTTGGAAACCACAAGATATGAATATTTTGACAAATAAATGAGAAACATGAATGTGACTACCCATTGGATATTTTTTTATTTGCAAATATACTTTAATTTGTTTTTATCTTCCTTTTGTATAATTTTTATCAACAATGAATACCTTATTTGTATTGCATTGCATCGCATCTCTATACATGCACAATATACTAAGGAAGACTTTTTCAAGAAACGTGACCTGCACGTATTAAATTAAGATAGAAGAGGAGTTTTAATTACAACAGGGATAGGCACCCCGACGACCCGGAACACACAACACGACTACTCAGCCACAAGCTGTGACCTGACGATTAAAGATGCCCGTCACCACGACTACTCAGCCACAAGCTAACGCCGCTGCTGAGCGAGACGAAGAACTAAAGGTTCTGTCATTATGCTCTAGCCAGAGTTGCCAAGCTACTAGAATGATCAAGGAGTCAAACGCCTTGCGCAGTTGCCGTGGTATGAGCTTGCGGCAGCGTAACCACCAGGGTCTGAAGCCGCCCTCTGGCGCCAGGGTGAGCTGCTGGAAGCCAAAGCGCGACAGAATGAAGAACCAAACCTGCCTGCTGAAACTGCAGGCTGCGAGGAGGTGGTCACACGTCTCTGTAACTTGGCAACACAAAACACAAGTGCCATTATTCTGGAGGTCATGCTTCAACCGCCGCGCTGCTGTCCAACAACGGCCCTGCAGGGCTAGCCAAACAAAAAATCGGCACTTGTTAGGCGCTTTAGTCTTCCAGAGCTCCTTGGCGCCCAGCAGCGAACATTGGCCGAGGAAGAGTGCATTGTACGCCGACGCTGCTGAGTATTGGCCTGAAGGGGACCACCTCCAAATGAACGAGTCCGCCATGCCTGGATGAAGTGCCACCCCATCTAGGAGCTCGACCAGCTGGAGGAACTGGAGGATGACCTGCACTGTAAGCGCCCCCGAAATGTCCGCAATCCAAGCGTTGTGATCCAAGGCTGATGCCTCTATACGTGACGCTCTCCTCCACTTGGGAACGGCAGTGACCAAGTCCGGCGCGAAGGCGCACAGAAACCATAGCGACCGATGCCTTGAAAAAGGCCATTGTGGTAGCATCTGCTTTGAATGGCATCGCCGCCCAAGGCCCAGAAGGGTCAGTGCGCTGCAACCAAAGCCAGCGCGTGCAGCGTGATGCCTAGTCGTTGAGAATCCAGAATGCCAAGGCCACCAAGAGAAAGCAATCATTGAACCCTAACCCATGACACAGCGCATTTCCGGCCTTGCACGACATTGGTGCCCAACCAAAGAAATGCCTTGAAGATTTTGTTCAGAGCTTTGAGAAACCAGGGCGGCATGTCAAGGATGAGGCAAGTGTGGATCGGGATAGCCGAAAGGGTAGACTTGATCAAAACAAGACGGCCACTCTTGTTCATCAGGTTGTCCCTCCAAACCGGGTGGCGATCAACAACCTTCTCAACTAGGGGCTGTAGGGCAGTCTTCGGAAGCTTGTGCACGGACAGAGGATCCCCATTTACCGTAATGGAAAATCCACTACATGACATGGGAAGATAGCCGTTGCCAGCTACAAATGAGCTTCCTCGCAACAAATTGGGGCAAACTAACACTTAGAAAGGTTATAACCGAGCCTCCATGGAAGATGCCAAAGATTGATTTGAGCAGCTGCTGTTAGAAATAATCATGCCATGAATATGTCTCTATGCCATGGAGGTGTCCTGATAGAGCACGAGTGCGTGTGTGAGTCAAAACGCGTCCGTGTGCACCGCGTCGGTGCGTGTCGCACCATTGTCGAGTCTGGGCGCGAGCGTGAGTTTGTTCCGCCGTAGCCGTTGGTCGTTTGGGGCTAGAACCATGTCAGGGGCGTGTGCAGGGATGTTGTGCACCCATTTGACGGGTTTGA
>VSTD030001559.1:0-12955 GCA_008808055.3 Sporobolus alterniflorus | reverse complement strand
GTCCTGAAATACTGCCTCTTCTTCTACCAGACTGAAGTAGTTAGCAACATCATCTAGGCACGGCGGGGCTAATTCCTCTTCCAGAGTGGTTGCCATCACTTGAAGAAGGAGATCCTCTTCTAGCTCGTCCTCTGCTGCATGATTTATAGCGCGAGCGAAACTAGTTGAGAATTCTTGATGACCCATGACCATCTTCAGACATTCACCATTGTTGGTCCCTCTAAGCAATGTGCGGAGAGGGACTCCATCTAGGATGAAGGTTGGACCAGGGTGATTAAAGATGTGGTACTCCAAGCACATCTTACTCCCCTCTATTGTTGTGGTTATGGAAACCACACCCTTGCACTGCAAGTTCTGTCCCAGCTGCCACTATAAAATCTTGGTTGATGATATAAGTGGCTGCATATCAATGCTAGATGCTTCATCCAATGGCAAAATATTCAATCCTACTCTTGGATCATAGCAAACTGTTTGGAACAAAAAACCTTGCAAGCAACAGCAGATTGTTTTCGAATCAAGATAAATCCAGATATAGCTGTCGTCTTCCTCAACAACTGTTGACCAATTTCTGCTGATTATAGCAGATAGTTCAAGGAGGTTCTCCTTGGAAGTCATGAATTCCTTCAGGTCTTGTCTAGCAGGCTCAAATTTGAGACCATTTAAGTCACAGGCGGGAGCCTTTGATGAGTTCCCAATGTCATCATCAAAGCAATCTTCGATTGACAAGGGAAATGGGGTGGGGTCTTCAATTTTGTTTTCCACGCCTATTCCCGATGCAGTGAGTTGAAGCAATTCTTCCTTTGCTGGTAAGGCTGAGATATCTGAGTTGTCTAGATAAGTGATTATCAGCTTATCATCAAGAATTAGTGGAGTTTTCAATTACAGATCTTCAAGCAGAGTGACCGAGAGGAGTCTATCCAAGCTCAACTTCCCCTCTTCAACTGTGCAATGAACAAAGACTCCCCCAGAAGTCATATCCAGATATTCAGAGGATTCTGTACCCAATCTGTGCACAAAATATTGCATAAACATAGCATCTAGAATAGATAACTCCGGACCCGATAAAGCAAGTTGATTGTATCTAGGCCAGGCTGCTCCCAAACTCTCTCCTTCCTTCTGAGAAAAATTAAGAACTTCATTGTGATGATCAATAATATTGGACAACGGGAAGAAGGCGAAACAGAACTAATCTTTTAAGATAACACAACTGCCATGACAACTGCTGACATGGTGCATGTACCACTGCTTTACCCATCCCATTAGCGGGAACGGAAAGGTCTTCCACTTAAGTGTCTCATGATTCATTCCTGATATCATGAGTGTGGCACATATCTCCTCAAAATCTTGCAGATGCTTGTACAGATTTTCATCCCAACCTCCAGCAAAATTCAACTCTCTGACCAAGGATATGAAATCCAGGTGAATCTCATACCCCTCAGCTTCGATAGGGTGTAGTGAAGTAGCTGGCTCTAGATACTTCCCATTCAGAGCTGAAAAACTATAGATAGGGGTGCAAACCATACCTATTCTACTACAACTATTTTTTATTTTTTAGGTATAAAAGATAGACTAAGATAAAAATACTAATCTAGCACAGTTGTCCCCATCAACAGCGCCAGAAAGCTTGTTGGTGGTCCTTAAGCCCAACAGAATAATCTGCAAGCGTATGGATGCTAATTGTAGCAGCTTTCACCCAAGAGTATTCCTAGCGTTATCGAATCCACAGGGACAGAGGCAGACTAGCACATTATCTATACCGCGTGATAACTTTGGTGAAAGAACGGCTAAGTTTAACCTAGGGACGAGTAGGACAACTCAAATGTAATTGTATAAATGCATACATGTACCCTAGATTTTGGGACTGTCTTGAAGTATAGACTTAGGCCACCTGATCAACCTCTAGCAGAGCAAGGAATCCACACAAGGGGCAGTGAAGCCAGGTAGGGAGCGGCCACTGTACCGGTCCAGCTACGTGGTGGATTATAAAGCCCTAACCGTACTGTCACTCCTACGGGTACCACAATAATCCGTATGGCCGGTGGTGCCACGTGCATTGATAATGCCTCCGACACCATGTCGACTACACTATCTTGGATCTTTTGCCTAATCAAAGCGGTTAACCTTCAAGGGATCAAGTAATAGTCATCACAACGAGTCCCACTATACTCGATTGATCCTCAAACACGGGACCATATATACAACAAGATAAACACCAATTCTACTATATGTTATGTAAATGCACAAATAACATAAGAGAAGTGAATGAATGACTTACTATCATTGGCAAATCACCCACCCTGAGGTAATGTTGTGGGTATCCCGACAAGCCGAGATCCCAATACACCAGAGGGACTCGAGAGTCGGCTCTCTGTTGGAATTCGTAAAGGTATAAGGCTTAGGTAATCCAATTAATGCATGCATGCCAATGTATATACTAGAGAGAAAGTACATAGGATCAATATGGTCAGGGGTCACTTGCCTTGTTTCCCGCTTGCTGCTGCTCAAATTCTTCTCCTCGTAGTCTTGAATCTTCTCGAACAACGAAACCTCTAAACAATAACGACCGAAAATAAGTAATACAAGCAATAAATAAAATAGTACATCAAATAGTATCTAAATACTAAACAAATAGTCCTAAAAGATTCTACTCATTTGATTGAACGCATAAGCGCAAGAATCGCTTGAATAGGAGGCACGGTTAAAAAGATATGAAGGTTTGAATTTAATAGATCTAAAAGGTAATTAAATAAATAAAATTAATTAAGGCATGGACCTAATCATAATTAGAAAAAGTTAATTAGTAACCTAAATGTAAAATTATAGGGACTAAAATATAATTTTGGAAAAGTTTAGGGGTTTTTTGTGAAAATTACCGCACTCATGGATTTTTTAGATTTTCATAATTATTTTTCTATTAAAAAAGGCATGAAATAGGTTCATGGACTCGTGGATCGAGTCCACGGCGACCGGTGCACGATCTACTACATAGTGAATCATTGTGGATCATTGAATCTCAGATCTACGGCTAGGATATAAAATAAACGAAGAGTTATTTTTGTTCCAATCTTACGCGTCCAACCCGATTGGACGGCCATCACCTTTTCTTTTTCACCATGGCTCCTGTTACGTAAAGAGAGCCTGCCAGAAGACATGGGAGAAAGGTGGGAGCTTCGGTTCTCGGCTTACATTGCTCTGATTTGGACATTGTTTCTTCCTACGGCATCATAACGACAAGACGCAACCGTTTTGCTAACCTTTGGTGGCAGAGATGGTCCACAATGAGCTGGTGATGGTGGCGTACTTTGGTTGAGCTTGGCATCGGTGAGTGGCATCTCCAGTGAGGCTCTAACGACGGTAACGGCACCAGAGGGGGCGGTGGACCTTGGAGAATCTCTAGGGGTGATTGGGTTGGCTTGGGTTGTGATGTATTGACGTGGTGGCGATAGTAGATGAAAGCTAGGGTTGAGGTGGGAAAAACTTGTAATGGAGGTCACTGGGGCTGCCATATATAGGGGTTTTTTGTCTTGAATTGTAGGAGATGCAGACTAGAATCCCATCCTATCTCCAATTTGAATATTATCTTGAGTTCGGTTGTGATTTGGTGAAGATCCTATGTTGAACTCGAGTTGGCGAGGAAATTCTGCTGCTCCTGGCAATGGAGGAAACCAAGGGCGAGCTGGGCCGTGTGGGAGAAAGGAATGGGCTAAAAAAAGGCTGTCGGCCGCATGGAAAAGATAGAGGAGGAAAAACCAGTTGGGCTGGCTCCGATGGGATTTGAGGATTCGGCCCAAAGCCAGTTTTAAAATAACAAATATTTTCCTATTTTCCAAAATACTTTCCAATTTGAAAATGATTTTGAATTCAAACCAAATTTGAATATCGGACTATTCTAATCGCAATATAAATCTAAAGGCACACATCAATACCAATAAATTATGCAACGACATGAAATGCAACAATCAATTATATAAACCCCCTAATTTAATTTAATATTTTAGGAATAACCTTTCATCTAAACAATTTTGAACCTCCTCCTAAAATTTGAAAGCAAATTTTTATGTATTAAGAAAAGTTATAAAATTTAGTGAATATGAGTCACATTCCAGAACCAAATACCCAAGGAGTCGTACGACGACCGACAGCTTGTCAGATACTTCCCGAGGACTCTATGGAAGCTACTAAGGTCACTTGGATATGGCGATTTGCCACTCTTCATCGAAACAATGAGCTTGCTGCAAGGAACCACGTACCTTTGGAGTGTATGAGTGGTGATGTATGAGAAGTTGACTACCAATTGCATCCACTGCACCAGTCAAGTACATGAAGTTGTTGCCCCGAGGTTTATTTTCGTAGTCAGGATATGAGATGCTGCCCACCAAGCCTTAGCCGCGCTACGCCACAAGGAGGACGATCAGATGGAGCAGTCCCAGTACCCTCACTTCCTGAGCTGAGCATGTGAAGTAGTTGATGTCATCGTATTGCCTACTAGAGATCATGATCATGTGGGATGTCTGCCGGACCAAGTGCAACTGACTCATGCTCTGAATGAGGAACTAGACCAAGCCACGCAGGAGATACGTCGATTCGGCGATCAAGGAATAGAAGCAGCAGGATCATGGAATTGGAGTCTCTCTGCAAGTAGCATGAAGAAGCAATCTTGAAGCTGTAGCAGGTGAACACAAGATTGGAACTAGGAATTCAGTCCCGCAATGAGTTGATCAAGGAGATGTGTTAGGGTCTAGTACCCTGAGTTTTGGGGGCCACCGGTTACAGCCCGTAATTCTGAATATGACCAGTTTCCTCCAACAGCAAATGGTAGGGGAACCACACATCCCGTACCGGAAATGGCCCCATCACTTCTGGCTAAAGAGAAGGGGCCATAAACCTAAAATGAACTAAACTCGGGATGAATCCACACATTCACTTTCCCTCATTATGATAGACATGGGCAGGCAAGATTTCACCACCAGTCTACTCGTTCTGCCTCCCTCCCCGACACGGGACGGGCTCAGGCATCGATTCACCCCGCTCAGGGGCTTCTAGTAACAGATAGGCTCTATCGACACTAGGGTCTCGAGTAGCGGTGGCATTTATTGCCTGACAAGATGATATGTGGCCACAGAATCTCATGGGCACCTAACAACAAATACTCGAGGGCTGGAATATGTCCCATCACCATCTGACACAGTGACTCAACCAAGGATACACGCATCATCGCCATGATAACTCTGACATAGGATAAGCATGCCCTGGTAAAAGCGAGCTTCTCCATGTAAGATTCGATAATCCAGGTACCCAGATGATCAACACTACATCAAATATCCAGACCCTGTGGCTTCGCGCCGCCTAAAGAGGCGCCACCGCCCACTGCAATGTGACGAGACATGGCAGCACCGAACAGGAAGCCTGTCTCCTTGTCTGACAGCCATATATCGTAGGATGATGCAGGGGGTAGGCTAGCCCATCCCCATCGACCCGCACATGGGAAGGCCTAGCAGCCAAGTAAAGCTGAGCGAACCAACGGCGACTCCAAGAACCATCCCGGGCACCATCCAACTCAGCGCCCGCGAACGAAGAAGACCGCCCGGAAAGCCCCCTCCAACTACTATGAACTGATGTTCTCATTCTGGGGCCCCACTAGCAGTGTAACTCAACCTTGGTTATATAGTAATTATATCATAGTTAGTAGACCCGTGCGTGATCTAAAAAAGACCCCCTACCCTTCAAGCAAGGGGTACGAGATCCATTTCTATCATGGTTTATGACTAGATTTGAGAGTAGGGGTGCTCACAGATGTGATGAATATTGGAATGCAAGGAACATGAGGGTTTATACAGGTTCAGGCCTCCCGAAGGATAATAGCCCTACCTCCTGTGTGCGTCGGTTGTATTATGATTGCTTGGGTCACGACCCCCTCTACCTCTCATTTTATATGCTAAGGGGGTAGGGTTTACATGGAAGATCATGTTAGTTACAATAGTACCTAAGCCGGACTCTATCTCTACTTGCCCTATTTACAAGATTTGATTCTATAGTTATCTTTTAAACTGCCTCGGTTATGGGCCTCCTGACCCATGCCCTTAGGCGGAGTGGGCTAACTCATGGTAGGCCCCTTATTTCGTTCGATCGAGTCCAGGAGATGCGGTACCATCTGCAATACTGTGCACTCGTTATCACACCCTTTGGATTTGTTGTATAGAAATCCTTTCGACGTCTTCTCCATCGTAACTAGGTTATTGAAGCCTCTCTTTGTATTATCTAAGAACTCATCATGCTCAATGTTATGCAATAATTCTTCCACACCAAGGCCATCACAACCATGACGTTCATGAAACACATGATTAGAATCATCATTGCCTACCTCCCTTTCCTGTTCAGTGTTGTTGCCTTGCGCATTCTCTCCCGTTTCACCGTGTTTGGTCTAGATTGAGTAGTTATAAATGAAGCCCTTCTCCAACAAGTGCTCACGAATCATTTCAGCCCTAATCCACAATACATTGTTATTGCAATTCTTACAAGGAGACCATACTTCTTTTTTCTTCATACGGCAAGCATGCATCTTGGTGGCATCGATAGACAAACTGGATGACTAGGTTTAAATACAACAATGGGTCTCCTCCCAAACCATTGTACATCCACGATCTATCTTCCATTTTTGAAAAAGAAATGCAGAGACAAATAATCACTTCCTTGAGCAAAGAAGAAACTCTAGGTAAAAAGAGCAAAAAAGGAAATCTAGCATTAAATTCACATCTAAACACCAAAAAACCAGAACGGATGACATGGCCATGCACTTACCTCCTAGAGCAAAATCCTTGAAAAAATGAGATCAAAACTTTCACACTTTGTTTTTCAATCTTTTGCTACCGCTAGACACAATGTCCTAAGCTATAGCTGTGAACAGAGCATGACGGAAGAGGTGAAGTATTTATAGGCGGCCATTAGTGCCAGTCGTTTCTGATCTTATCACATACCGACATTAGTATCTATTATACCAGTGTCAGTCTGTGAGGTTGTCAGTGAGAATATATCAGTGTCATACATTGAGGATGTGAGCATAGACCGACACTGGTGTCTGATGCCAACTGCCAGTGTAGCTTTACCAACTGACGTCTTTGGGGCCCAACACTACTGAAAAAGAGCAAGCATCATTGAAGGCTTTTTCTGTAGTAATGCAAGTCCTCGGTTGCGTGGGTTCACACCATCTGTCACAAGCAGCTCACACCATCAGATAGAGTAAAAACAGCATGAGCATAATGTATACGTTCATAAAGATGGAATCTAATGAAATTTCACACGTGCATGACAGTTCTGTCTTAACCGTGAGCAGCAGACAGAAAATGTAATTTGGTACTTTTGTCTCTGGACTCTGACTAGGTGTTGTATACCATAGTTAGAGATAACTTTCTCAGATTTGTAATGAGTATTTACACACCCTCATACGATCAACGATTCATGAGTTATGATCTCTGAAAGTTGATGAATGCTGCTGGAATTTCTATTCCGGACAGAATGAAGCAACTTCACTAATCGAAATTTTTACCACATTCCCAAAAGGAAACTCACAAAACTTTGAATACTATATATGTAGTGCACTTCATAACCTTTCTAAAGAGTGGCTAAACTCATGATTTCAGTGCAGAATGAAAAGAGGTACTTTGGAAGTTGGCAGATTTGCTAGACTATTGTTTCAGATGGTATTTATTATTGAGGAAGATTTTTAACTTTGGTTGTAGGAAGAACAACTTTGGAAGTCGTTTACAGTTTTCAAATTTGAATTTTGGTGGTTTGTGTATACTTCCATGTATTCATGCAAAAATGCAAAAACCATGTTTTGACAACATGTCGATCCTACGATTTTCGGACCGGGCTTGTTTGAATGGCCCCCGACCAAACGGTGGTTGTGTGTGCCACCTGTTCGTTAGATTATACGAGTCAAGTTATCCCCTTAAGATCCTACAATAATGGACAAGCCCCCATGCACAAAGAACATGTTGGCACACGTCTGATGCGATGTTGAGTAATGATGTGGGTTGTTCAATAGTTGTGGATTGCAATAGATATTACTAGTTGGTTAGCCCACGTGATGCTGCAGGATATAAAATATAAGGACTAAATAGTAATGGAACCGAAGTTTTGAGGACCTTTTGTAAATATAGAGAAATTGGAGGGTCTCTGTGTAAAAAGGTAAGGATAAAAATCGAATTTGGATAAGGCACAAGGGTTAAAATATAAAACTAAGTGGGTTGATTCTAAGTTTAATTAAAACTCAGGGGCTTTAGTGTAAATCTAGCTATTGGGCCTTGACTATGTTGATTGGGTTTTGATGTGGCATGTGTCGATTGGTTGCTGACATGGCTTATTTGCATGTGAAAAGAATTGACATAAATGAGTTGCAGTGGGTCATCCTTATACAAGTATAGAGGATACATTTTTTAGAGTTTTTTTGAATTATTTTTCAATGGAGATATTTGACATGGGATGAGATGATTTTCTAGAATTTTTAGAATTATTTTTCAATGGAGAAATGTGACGTGACATGCTTCTTGAATTTTCAGAATTATTTTTTAATAGAGAAAGCTGATGTGGCATGATGTGATTTTCTTGAATTTTTAGAATTAGTTTTCAATGGAGAAATGTGACGTGGTATGTTACTTGAAATTTTACAATTATTTTTTAATGGGGAAAGTTGAGGTGGCATGAGGTGATTTTCTTGAATTCTTATAATTATTTTTCAATGGAGAAAGATGATGTGGCATAAGGTGATGTCTCATGCTCCTTGAATTTTTAGAAATATTTTTGAACGAAGAAAGATGATATGGCATGAGATGATGTGGCATACTTGCATGTTGAGAGATTTTAAATAAATGGTTATCCTTATATAAGTATAGAGGATACATCTTTCATGAATTTTCAGAATTATTTTTCAATGGAGAAATGTGACGTGGGATGAGGTGATTTTCGTGAATTTTTAGAATTATTTTTCAATGGAGAAATATGATATGTCTTGCTTCTTGAATTTTTAGAATTATTTTTCAATAGAGAAAGGTGATGTGGCATAAGGTGATTTTCTTAAAATTTTAGAATTATTTTCAATACAGAAGGGATAGGTTGCCTCGAGAAGCTTCTCAAAGTGATCAGCGGTTTGTCGCGCCTGGCGCTTGAAATTGCGCTCAGCAGCGACAACAAGCTCCTCATTGGGGTCACCAACATCCTTGTCATTGTCACCCTAGTCGTAGCTGGTAGTGACCACGACTCGCTAGGGCTACCGCTTTGGCCCCCTTTTGTCGCTTTTGGTGCCCCTCTTCACTCCCTTGTCGGTTGTCTTGGGGTGCCCCTTGACCACCGTCGGGGGCCGCTATCTCACTGTTCTGTATGAAAATAGCCCTGACCGCCTCCTCGCTAGAGGCATGCCTAGTGGTGATGTCGATGAGCTCCTTCATGGTCTTTGACTGGTCGCGGCTGAGCTCATGCACCAGGGTTTGGCAGTTCGTGCCAGACCAGAATGCTGAGATGATGTTGGCATCGTAGATCTTGGTGAGGTCATGGCACTTTCGGGAGAAATGCCAGATGTAGTCCCGTAGGGACTCGTCCTACTTCTACCATCAACCCTTTAGATCCCAAGCATTGCCGGGGCGCACATACGTGCCCTAAAAGCTTTTGGTGAAGTTGAGATCTTCCCAACAATCGATCGAGTTTTTGAGCATGTGATCGAGCCAAGCTCTGGCCATGTCAGCCAAGTAAATAAGGAGGAACTAGATGATGAAAAGGTCATTGTCCGCCCTACCGGCCTTGGACGTGAGACGATAGTCCTCCAACCAAACACTGGGATTAGTTTTACCATCGTACTTAATGATGTTGTTTGGCACTCAAAAATGCTTAGGGAAGCATGCATCATGCACGTTGCTCCCAAATGCCTTGGGCCCTAGCTCCTCAAGGCTAAGGCTGCGCCGTTCTCAATCGCTGCATGTGCCGTGACATTGGTTGCATGTGCGGTGCTCAGAGTATGCCCCTTCATCCCCCCTGCGAGCCTGATGGTGCATCAAAGGCTTGTGGCATCCGCTTAGGTGGCCTGGCCAGGGATGGGATGGGGCCTACGCTGGTGAAGACGCGGTTAACACTGTGGGGTATTCCATCACGGTCGTTTGTCGGCTACCCTTAGAATGGCCTAAGCTTGAGACGGAAACCTTGGCCCGGTGCTAGATTGAGCTTTCCGCCTGCTGCTCGATGTCTACACTGAGGATGTCCCTCCACTGATGGTACACCTTATACACCCCATCGGTGGAGGGCGCGGGCAAAGTGTCCATGAGCGCCGCGGCCGCAACCACGTTTTGGCTAGCCCTAGCATAGGTTGGACGTGGCGGCCCTTTGTGGTTGATGGTGGCGGCGATGGCCTTGGCCTGAGCTCAGGCTTTGGTGAAGTCGATGGTGACGTCTCATTCCATCCACAACATGGCCTTGCATTGATGTGGTTCAGTCAGCTAGGCATCGAGGGCCACTTGGTCACAGGTAAGCTCATCGTGACATTGAGCCACCCGTTGGGGTGGTCTGGAGTGCCGGGGTGTTGTCTAGCGTCGCTGTACTAGTGATGGGGACATTCGAGGTTACCACGTTGCTCCCTCAGGGTCCGGGGGATCCAGAGCTTCCCCCGGCGCCTGAGGTGGTGCCATCCTCGTTGAAGGAATCCTCGAGGGCGGTGTGGATAGATGGCGACACGTTGTGCACCATTCCTATGAAAATGGCGGATGAGTCCCACTCCTTAAGAGAAAGACATAGGCGGCCAAGGCGATCAGCGGTGAACTCTGGGCTACTGAAATGAATGGTTTCACCTGGACTGAGGCTGACACTGGTCGACTTGCTATCATTGGCAACGAAGGAGAGTTTTAGTGAAGTAATCATCAGAACATCCAGAGGAATAGCACGCTGCAAATCCACCTTCCTGGCATGCCAACTATCGGTGTTTTTTGCACCGGCAAGAACAGGGTGGCCAAGATTGCGCATTCCAATTTTGAGGTGGTCTTGCGAATTACAAAGCACACAATGATCTATCCTGGTCCAGGCCCCTCCTTGGAGGTAATAGCCCTACATCCAGTGGCTTGATATTGAAGATGAACAAGTGTTACAAAGGGGTGAGTAGAGAGCTCAAGAAGTTCATGTGGTGAAGGGGAAAATGGATCTCGTACCCCCTGCCTGAAGGGTAGGGGGGCTTTATAGGCGGCGTAGCGGTCAGATAACTACAGACTAGTTACTTTTACATTTGGGAGTAAATTACATGGCCAGTGGGGCCTCAAACTAAGAAGGTCAGTTTGTAGAGGTTGGGCAGAGCTTCTCGAGTGTTCTCTTTGGCTCTTGGACGTACTTCTTGGCTCCCGGATGTTCCTGGCACTAAGGTGGGCAACGCTCGAGAAGGTTCCTGGAGTCAGCGCTGTGAGGCGCTGGCTTTACTTGGCCGCTAAGCCTTCCCAAGTGGGGGTTGATGTGGATGGGCTATCCTGCCCTCCGCACTGTCCAACTTCCTATGGATGTCGGCCTGGAGGGTAGAGTTCTTGGTTCGAGACTGTTCTTCCATACTTGGTCGCCAAGCCTTTCTTGAGGGAGCCACTTTCCTGTGGGCCCACATGCTATGACCATCCAGCTAGGGCCCAGAGCCCCTGGAAAGGCACCGCCTTGTCTCAATCACCCCTCATGGGATGGTGCCGGATTCACACCATCTCTTTCTGAGGGTGAGAGACCCATGAGGCGGTTCATCTTGCTCTGGTGGAGATGGTTCGAGTCCTCAGGTGCTTTGAGCAAATAAGAAAAGGACTCTACCTTTATCAGATGGGACCTTCCTGCCGTAGGGGTGACCATGCTAGTTATGCCTGATGAGGGGGAAGATCCCCCAAGCCCGAATGCGAAGGGTTTGGAGTCCGGTGCTCGAGAACCTTCTTTGCTAAGGGCACGTGGCATTTATGGTTATGTCCCGTTGGGTGGGGCCTCGATGGTTACGTCCAATGCCCGACACCTGGAAGGCCCCTGGGCCTCGTGTGATATGGTCTGCTCCTAAGTCTAGATCCTTTTAGATGGGTGGCCCCTCCTCTCTAGCCAAGAGTAGTGGGGTTGTACATGGTATGGAGTGTATGATTCCCCAGTCATTTTGCCACTGGAGGGAACCAATCGTATGTAGATTGTTGGGCCGTAACCGGTGACCCACGGTACCTGGGTACAAGACCCTAACAAATGGTCATATTTTCACACATTGACCGTAATTTACATAATCATTTTGCTACTTTTCATTGCGGTGTTGATTTTTGAAATTCTTGACATTTTTCTGACAGAACCACCTCAGAAATGAGGAATTCGTCTCCCAAGATCATATCAGGGGATTCTCGGTGAAGCGAGAATGCGTAAACACAACACATGTATTATGATACAGAGGTAAATACCATGATATTTAAGTTATAAAGTAGTTATTACAGTTTGAGTGTCATGTATTATGATACAGAGGTTTGAAGTCAAAATTACACTTCAAAAGATAGAACAGAGTTTTGCGAAAAGCAGTTTCTCTCACATCAAGCACACACCCTTCGCCCTCGAAGGAAGTGAGCTCCATCGGACGACCTACGTCTGCGAGTAGCAGTAGGGAACCCAGCCCACATCGGTCTGGACCTGCCACTGACAGCCCTCATCAGCATCATCGGAAGGAGGATGAACATCCTCACCTACACACAAATAAATAAAAACAACAAAAGTAAAATCTTGAGCGACTATGCTCAACAAGACTTACCCATCATGACCTAAAGGGCACGAACTCTAGACATGCAAAGGCTTCAAAGTGGCATAGACTCATGCCTACTTGCAACTATTACTAATCATCTTTATGCAGGATTATTAGCCATGTCATGTTGATTAACAGTGAATACATTCGCAACCTATGCTAAATATGCGATGTAACTCATGCAATATATGATATAGC
>VSTD030001558.1:0-12957 GCA_008808055.3 Sporobolus alterniflorus | reverse complement strand
GAAGATGGACTGGAATTCTTCGACGAGGAGTTCTAGGCTGTGCGCTGTCCCGATTACCGTTATTATGGGATTATGAAGTCTTCGGGTGTTCTGTTTCGCAAGAGAGTCGTCTTAGTCTTTAGAGATATTATTTATTTAATAATTATACTTTATTCGTGACATTTGGTTATCTATGAACACTTTTGGTCTGTATGTGTGGAACAATAGATCCTGGATCATACATACGATGAGTACTTAATTTTGGTATAAAAACCAGATATGACACAAACCATCCCCATGACGTGGCCTTTCACCGTGTGGGGCTGGACCTCTTGGGACCCTTCATGAAAGCACCTACGGGTGTGACTCACCTGCTCATCGCGATTGACAAATTCACTAAGTGGATCGAAGCTAGGCCCTTGGCTAAAATTGGCTCCAAACAAGCAGTGAGCTTTGTCTAGGACATTGTCTTCCGCTTTAGGGTCCCCAACTCTATAATCACCAACAATGGCACCCAGTTCACTGGGGAGAAGATCCTGGATTTCTGCGATGACAACAATATCCGGGTAGACTGAGCAAAAGTCACACAACCCTGCACAAACAGGCAGGTTGAGTGCACAAATGGAATGATACTGTAGGCCCTGAAGCCCCGCATCCTCACCCAGGAGGGCCAAGACGCCCATGCCCGGCTCAACACCAAAGCTGAGAAGTGGGCCGCCGAGGTCCCCTTGGTACTCTTAGGGGTGGAAACGGATGAAAACGGTCAGGAAAACACCCTAACCATTTCCGTTTTCATATTTTTTTCTACCGGACGGAAATGAAAACGGGATAGCCGGGAACGAAAACGAACAAGACATAATTGGTTAGTCGAAAACAAAATAATTCGGACGGGAACATGTTGGTAACGGTCAGTAAACGGTACTATAAAACGGACTATGGAATCATACATCTAACTTGGCATAAACATTGATTGATTATTTCAACAAGACTTATAAGCAAAAAAACATTTGACTCAATATAATCATTTAAACAAGATTTAAATATAATTTCATATAATTTGACTTAACCAAATACAAGAATTATTTGTCAGGTAATATATATGCTTTATAAAATATACCAATTAGTAAACAAATGTTGTAGTGACATGGACGTCACCCTTACTAGGCCATGCGCACAGGTGATGGCTTCCTGTACTTAAACTGAGACAAAAGGCCAAAGAATGGGCCCATCTTTTGCTCCCAGGGACATCTGGTACCTCCCAAAGGCAATTAACAATAGTACCACCTCACTTGTTAAACCTTGTTCCCCATGCACATTTTGTATATAACTTGGGCTCCGGCTGTGAACCAAGCAAGCTGGTCTTGGGCCATGGCCCGACTTCCCAAAACCCAGAAAACGGGATCAAATACGGGATTATCCTGACTAAAAACGGGTAACCGTAAAAACGGCTAAGATATTAGCTCAATTGTTTCCGGTCCTGTTCCCGTGGGGCTGGAACCGTTTCCGTCATGTTCCTGTTTTTTCTTTTCCCGAAAATATGAAAACTGACGGACAAAAGTAGAAAATGGCACCGGGATAGGATGGGATTTTCCCATCCCGTTTTCACCCCTAGGTACTATGCAGCCTACGAACAGTGCCCAACAGATTGACTAACTTCACACAATTTTTTATGGTAGATGACTTGGAGGTGGTGCTGCCCTTTGAGCTGCAGTACGGGTTCCCTAGGGTCTAGGCCTATCGACTGGTTAAGGTGGAGCAAGCACGGCAGCACGCTGTCGACTTGCTAGAAGAGTCGAGGGAAATCACTGTCGCAAGGTCAGCAAGGTACCAGCAAATTCTTTGGCGATATCACGCCCGGAGGGTTCACCCCTGAGCCCTCCAAGTAGGCGACTTGGTTCTATGCCAAGTCCAAACAAAGAAAGCTAAGTATAAGTTGACCCCGTCATGAGAGGGACCATACTTGGTGGCTAAAGTAATTCGGCCTGGGGCATACCGACTCAAGGAAATCAATGGTACGACTTTCCCCAACGAGTGAAATATAGATCAGCTAAGAAAATTCTATCCCTAGTTTTCCCTTTCATTTTTGCTTTCTTTCCTCTCTCTTTCTCCAGGCGTGAGGAGGATGACGGGAAGGCGACACCCGATCGTGCGAGAGGACATATGGGTGCACAAGGGCAACCGTTTGTCCTCATAGCGTTCGGTGTCACAGTCGAGGCAGCGAGGCAACAGACCCTTGCCAAATGTAGTAAAGGGCGTTGTATACGCTTACACGCCCACCCTGACTCGTCAAACAGCATGCCCTCTACAGCGCGAGATATGGCAACTGTATCCAAAACAGGTCCCATGATTTCCACGGGTCTGCTAGAGCGGTCACACCCGGGGCTCTCCAATGCCGGGTAAGCACCACTACAGCCGGGTCCGTTCAAGGCCACGCCATTTAAAGCATGGCATGATAGGACATAGCCACATGCACCCACGTGCACCTAGCACTAGACACTTGAGTATTGGAACCCGTCCCAACACCGTCTAACATAGCCACTCCACCACATGAACATGCATAATCATCATGTTCACTGTGATGCCGGATAAGACCTCCGCCCCCCCCCCCACACACACACAGACAAGGGTAGGCTTCCCCATGAAAGGTTCGGCCCATCAGGGACCCGACCCTTCTACACCAAAGCAGGTCATCAGTCCGAGGACCTCACGCCCCCCCCCCCAAGAGAGCGGTATAATGTCTGTCTCGGCCTATGCGGCACGATGGGACAATACGACAGCTTGTAGGTTGCTCCACATCCACGCCTATCTACCACATTGCATAGATGGCTCATGTGGCAGCATGGTCCTACTGTACCATCAGAAGAAGCTTAGCAACCAAGTAAAGGTGGGGCAACACCCTGGCAGGGTGTCACCCCTTAGGGGCTCCACCCCTCCCCCCCCTCCAGAAAGACAGCTTCATGACACTCTGGCTTTTGCAGGACGACAAGATGGAACTACACTCGTCAGAAGACTCTGTGCCCTGGCCAGACGGCCACATTTCGTAGGTCGGTGCAGACGACAGGCTACCCTATCCACATCGGCCGCGACATAAGGAAGCTTAGCAACCAAGTGAAGCGAAGCAAGGAGGTGGCCGTACCGAAGTTTGCCCCGGGTACCAACCATGTCGACATCTGGGAGCCCAAAAGATAGCCGGGCAGCCAACAACGAGCTCTACCAGCCGATATTTCCAGCCTGGGGCCCCACCCATCATGTAACTTAACCCGAGTTGTAAAGTAACTGTGTTCTAGTTAGGGGACCCCAGGACGGTCTATAAAAGGACTCCTGTCCTTCAAGTGGAAGTCACGAGATCCATAGCCCCATCTTCATGTGAACTTCTCGAACACTCTGCTTACCCCATTATAACATTGTTCTTCTTCAATATCACTCCGCTGGTCATAGGAATATTACCTCCAAGGAGGGGCATGAACTAGGATAGATCATTGTGTACTTGTTGTTCACGAGACCACCTCAGAATTGGAAACACACAATCTTGACCACCCTATTATTTGCCAGCGCAGAAAACACCAACAAACATATTTAAATATGTTGATGACATTGTGGTGGCCAGAAAAAAGAAAAGAGCATACATCTCCAACTTGGAAAAAACATTCACGAATATCCGTGAATTCATGAATAATTCAAATAAAGCCTCCGCAATCGAGAAAAGACATTCAGAAATTAACTGGCAGAATAGTAGCTTTGAACATATTCATAACTAAGGTTGCTAAATGGAGCCTCCCTTTCGTCATAGTGCTAAGGGGCTCCACAAATTTTGAATGTGGTCCAAAGCAGCAGCAGGCCTTCGAAGATCTCAAAGCTTATCTTGAACACTTACCAATGTTGTCATGTCCGGAACAAGGCTAGCAGCTAATTCTATATGTCTCTGCCTCACACACGGCGGTAAGTGGAGCCTTAGTCCAAGAAAAGAAGTGACAAATGAATGGAAAAAGTGTGAAGCAGAAGTTTCTGATGTACTTTGTGTCAGAAGTCTTAACAGGCTCCAAGAGATATTATTCTGAGATGGAAAAAAATTATTATGCCATGGTAATGAGCGCTAGAAAGCTTCGTCGTTACTTCAAAGCCCACACGATACGAGTCCTAACAAACCAACCACTCATCGACATCTTCGGTAATAGAGATTTATCAAGCTGAATTGGCAAATGTGCAATGGAGCTGACATAACATGTTGTAGACTTTGAAAAAAGAAGTGCAATCAAATCGCAAATCATAGCACATTTCATTGTAGAGTGTATGGAGCCTAGCTCCTACACTGAGGGCCCCATGCCTAAATCATCGTGGCTGATATATTGTGACAGAGCCTAGGGCAATGCTGGAGCTGGGGCAGCGGGCATACAAATTTCATCGCCAGGAATCAAGCTCAGATACGTAGCAAAGGCTGCAATTCACTAAGGAAACCAGTAAGTGCACGAATAATATCACAGAGTACAAAGCCATACTACTAAGGCTTCGCAAGTTAAGAGCCACAGGGTCCAGAGATTCAAAGGAGGTCACAAGTTATATAGAAAAGGAACGTAACACAAGAGAACCAACATTAGAAAAATACCTAGCCCTCGTAAGGAGGATGGAAATTTACTTAAAGGGTTTCATAGTGGCACACATTGATAGAAGCAAAAATGCCACAGCTGATGAGTTAGCAAAAGCAGCAGGTCAAAACACACTACTGCCTGTAGATGTGTTCTTTCAAAAAATTGAAGATGCATAAGTGAAAATAGTTGAACTGGAGCCCATGCTAATCAATACCATGTAGGGGGGTGTGGAGAATGGCGAGCACATATAATGACATACCTCTACCATTATTATGAGTCAAATGACAACATTGAGCTCACTAGAATGCAGCAAAGAGCTAAAGCATATCCGACAATCAACAACGAATTGTACAAGACCTCCATCATAGGTACTGACCTCCGTCATAGGTACTCTTCTTTGTTGTTTAAGCAAGGCCAAAAGCAAAGAGTTGTTATCATAAATACACGCAAGTTTGTGAGGAAGTCACATAGGCACCGGAGCATTAGCTGCCTAAGTCCTCTGGCAGGGTTTTTATTGGTCTATAGTGATTGCCGATGCTTCAAAAATAGTTGCAACATGCGAAGCCTGCCAGAAATTCTCGCACCGATCTAACGCATTCGCTCAGCTTTCGTAACTTATCATGCTGTCGTGACCGCTCCAAAGATAGGGCATAGACATAGTAGGACCACTGCCTGCAGCTCAAGGCAATTACACATACGCCGTCGTGGCAGTCGAATACTTCACCAAATGGATTGAAGTGAAAGCTCTCACCAACATAACCTCCGCAACAATCAAGAAGTTTTTCTAGCAAAATATCATTTGCTGGTTCGGAGTACCAAGGGAAATTATAGTTGATAGCGCAAAACAGTTTGACAATGTCCTGTTCAAGGAATTTTGCAGTCAAATCAGTACGAAGGTTGCCTTCACATCAATCTATCACCCAAACCAACGACGTAGTTGAGCGAGCAAATGCCTTAATTTTAGGCAATTAAAAAAATCATTGAATGTGAGAAAAAAGGCAAGTGGGTTGAGGTAATGCCAAAGGTTGTATGGAGCCACAACACTGCATTATCCAGAGCAACAAATTTCTCCCCTTTGTGGCTGTTGTTTGGAGCCGAAGCAGTAACACTAGAAGAAATCGAGCACAAAAGCATGAGAATGGTGTCTAAGGCTATGTTTTGTCCCTCTGAAGCTAAAGGCAAAGATATGCTAGAATCAGACAGGCTGAAAGCAATAGTTAACCTGCAAAAGTACCAAACCGAAATAAAGGCCTAGAGAGAAAAAGGTAAAACAAAGGACATTCGATGTAGGAGACCTAGTTCTTTTATGAAGCCCTTGCACAGAGAGCTCGGGCAAATTTTAACCAAAGTGGAATGGACCATACGTGGTCATAGAAAAATCAAGACCAGGATCATATTGCCTTTCGGACTCAGAAGGAAGAATGCTTGCACATTTGTGGAATGCAGACAACCTTTGTCGTTTTTACATTTAGAAAAACCTATAAAAAGCGAAGGTCTCGTGAGTTATAAATGAGCCTTCGTAGTAGAACTTAGTAACTACAAGTTTACTTTTCAATGCTTGTACTCATTTCCTCACAGGGGAAACCCACAAAGGTGTGAGGTTTTTAACTAGACGGATCCCATATACCCCGAAGCCCAAATAAAAGCTTCCTTCTCCAAAAAAATGAGCATATAGGGTCAAAATAGCTAACAAGGTTAGCTTATTATTCGACAAACGTTTGATGCAAATACAAGAGCCATGAGCGGCTGCGCACTATTAGCCCTTCACTCATTGGCTCTTCGGACAAAATGAAGTGGAGGCCTAAATAATTCATGCGACACACCCTTAAAAGAAAATGAGCTTGATTCTCGTTGAAAAAAACGAGGCTTCGGTGTTTCACAAATAGGAAACACACCATTTAAAGAAAAGATGATTGACCTCCATTGTAAAACGAGGCTTCGGTGTTTCACAAACAGGAAACACACCCTTAAAAGAAAATGGGCTTGACCTCCATTGAAAAACAAGGCTTCGGCGTTCTAAAAAATGGGAACACCATCAAAAGCGAAAGGCTTTAACCACCATTGAGAAACGTCAAAAATAAAAGATGCATGACTATCATTGAAATGAGGCTTCAGCATTTTTTCAAATATGAAACATCGCGTAAATACAAACTTCAAGCCTTCATTTACAAATGAGGCCACCATGTTGGGATAAATAGCTGAAGGCTATCTATTTCCAAACACGAGGGTGAATGAGTAAGTGCGAGGGTACAGAAAATAGGAGAGGGACGGCAGTATATGACAATAACTGCTCCCAAGTGTCCCATTAATATGCACCTTGGGGATCTATTTATAGGGGTAGTTATATGTGGTCATTATAATGTCCGTAATGACCCCGTTCATCTACCCTAACCTATTACCGTACAGTCATAGGGTCATTACAATCCTTTGAGATTTATAAATACTTCCATACCCCATGAATGAGGATGCGACGTGTGTCTACCTTGCCACGTCATCGAACGCAAGGACCTCCGGCACACCGATGATCTCCGCCACAGTCCATCGCCACCATGAGGCCTCTGGCATGGGACAACCTCTAACGTGACCTCCCACCTACACCTGAGCTTCGCCATATAGATGAGTTGATCCTGCAAAAGAGGTGAAGGTGTGTTGCGATCTTCATTGCAGAGCGAAGGTTCATCAGGATTTGTATCCGAGGGTGAGCCTCGGTTTTGGAATCTCCATGACCTCTGGCCTGCATCCCCAACCAAACGCAAAACTCCAAAGTTGCTCAATGAAAGCTGCAATCAGTTGTTATAATTGGCACGAAGGAGAAAATACACACAAAACATAATTCCAAAGACTAGGGGCTTAGCGAAAGTCACCATTAACCATTGCAATCCACACGAAGGCGACACCAAGCAAACATAACAATACCACACGTGAAGGTGAAAATAAGAAATTTGCTCGAAGACAACACTGAATCGCAGAGTCAGAGAGACAAAAGAAGGATAAGATAACATTTTCAATCAGTGTCAATATTTACGACCTTCATCTTAACCATCACCCCATAGCTAAACATTAGTCAAGTATAATCTGCCATTCACTAATGTCCATTCCAATCGAAGGGGAGTAGCACCCTTTGAGGAATGAATTCCTAATCCTAGGCGGAAGATCTTCAGAGGTTCCCACTTCAGAATCTAATAAGACCTTTTTAGGCTTAGCCTTAGCGGAACTGCAACTGTGATTATTTTTTGAAGCAGAGCCCCATCGAGGAGCCTGCTGGGAAGCAGGAGTATGGTGCGGAGCCCTACCCGGAGAAGAGCTTTCATGCCTTGGTTCTTTTCCCTTCGCTTTATTTCTGCTTGAAGATAGGCAGCGTGAAGATGAAGCCTCTAAATGACCACGATTTCTGTTCACTAAATTGCCTTTGACTCTAAAATTCTCAGAAGTGGCATTAGCTTCGGACCAGTGATCATCGATACTTGCACTTGACGATCCACCTAGCGCAACGCCTCTGCTCGCGCCATGAGCGGAATCAACCTTTGAAGAAAATAGAGATAATTCATATGAACCACTAGAACTAGAACAAACATCAATAACATCACCATGAAGGGTGTTAAACATATCAATATCCAAAGGTTGTGTAGGTCCCGAGCCACACGGAGCCTGCGTAGGTCAAATGTGGAATTTAAGTTACAAAACTTAAGTGATCAGAACATCACATAAATGCATCACTCCCTCACACCTCAAGGCCTTTGTGAGCGTCCATAGCTTCGGCATCGCCTTTGCCTTGATCCCCCTCCACGGCTTCTGGCTGCGCAATTTTGGCACATATAATCTCAACTCCAGCATCTTTAGTATGAGTGTCAATGCCTTCGCCTTGATCCCCTCCAACAACATCAGCCTCCAGCTGCAACAAAAAATCACAATAGTCAGAAACAACACTAACACAGCCTCCAGCTCATAGCGAAGATCCCAGAGGCCTCATCAAAAATGCATGCCATAATTTCTGAAGTCCCCTCCGATCTTATCCACTCAACCCAGGCAGGATTTTTTCAATCTCAGTTTTCTCCCACTGACAGGCCTCCGCTTTATTCTTTAGATCCACATCAGGAACAAAACATCAACAATGTTCTAATGCCAAAATCAAGCCTCCGCGGAAACTTACATGTTGAAGATAATTCACGAGTTCCTTATCTCCCTCCAATCCTCCATTTAGGGCTCCATCAAACCAACCAAAGAAACAGTTGGGTTGTCAGGCAAATGAAGTGCTTCCTCGGACAACGGCGGCACCAGGTCACAAGGCAAAGACTCTCGCAACTCCAACACCTCCAACATAGAGATCAATCTCACTCGAGCGGCAGCGTCGATCACTAGAGCCTTCATTGTGGGAGTCGTTGGGGCACGAGACATTGATGCCCCAATATCACCTGGACCTGAAGCCTGGACGGTCGACAGTGCAAGAGCAAATTTCCTCATCTTTTTTACGGGCTTTGCCAAAGCAAGCTCAATCTCCGAGGGCCATTTTGAGCCTGACTTAGCCTTCAACATTGTTCCTTTTGTCAGGCCAGCCTTTTTCTTCGTGGCCACCTTGGCCCTTTTTCCAGCAGTTTTGCTGTGGACGTGGAGCATATGTTACAAAATTAACATGGTATAAGATTAATTTGACCAGACCTAAGCAGAAATCATACGACAAGCAAGCATGAAGTCATATCCATGCAAGTACTAAGAGACTGTAGTTGACAAATAATTCATGACAGGTCTGATAAATCAGCAAACAACATATCATGAGATTTACCTCACTATATGATGGGAATAAAAATGACATACCATCCATGTAGTCGAATAGTCAAAGTAGCCAAACGTAGTGGATGTAGATGAAGAAGAGGATGTAGATGAAGTCGTCGAATAGTTGACGTAGACAAAGTAGTCGAACAAATTGCAGCGAGCGGTCGTGCTTGTCGCACTTCCCAGAAACTTAATCGTTGGCACCTTGTGCAGGTCCTCAACTAGCCGGTGTTGGCTCAGAGACACCACTCTCCCTTGAACTGCTGCACAATGGTCAAAGGGACGGCAAGACAGAAAATGGTGGTGTAGAAAATTAGAGAGTATGAGGGTGAGTCTGATGTGTGTATTCTCTAGTATCCAAGACGTCTCCCTTTATACTCGAGAGAGGTCACCGCCTAATAAAAGAGATTCGATCTGCCATTATCTCAGGTAACCGCCCACCTGAAATCTCTCACCGTAAAATCCATTAATCGGAGCACTAACACATGCTTTTAATTGTTAGTTAATCAGAATGATTAATCAGTGAATTAATGTGCACCTATTAGTCATCAAGTTGACATGGTAGTCTAGGTGTTGGTAACGTACTCTATTTTATATGTGTGGCAAAATTAATCTGTATGGAAAACACAACTCGTCATGACGCGAGTGTGCATCATCGTAAGTCACAAGTCACGCAGTACACACATGTAAAATCATGATGTGCACGTGTGTGTCCATAGCAGTCTTCATGTCCTTGAGTGTTCTCATGTTGAGAACCACCCAAATTCCCACTATATGAGTTGGAGTACATCAACCTGGATGAGCAATATGGGACTAAAGTTCACATGTCATCCCTGCCCATAGTGAACTCAGCCCAAATTCTAACAATCCCCACTAAAAGTCAAGGTCTACAAATAAATTTTCTGTGCTTTGATATACCAGCTTTATGGTGCAGACCCGTTTCGAGTTGAGCTACACCTAGCATTCCAAGGTTCACTTACTCACAACTTTGCAATGGTCCAAGCCTTGAATTGCTAGTTTCGTGTAAGCAAGCTTCACTTGAAAGCATCGCTCATACTAGGCCGCCTAAAGTCATGCCTATGGTTGGAGCGTTTCGGTCTTGCTCCCGTGTCTATTCATGAATTTCTTTGAGATTACCCACATCTCATGGACTGCGACCCCACAGTCAAACTCATATAGGTGTGTTCTTAAAGTATACCCTGCAGGGCGGTATCTTGTCATTGATAGACCTCAGAACACATTAATACTTATTGTCAACCTTCCATGCAGTTTCAAGAGTACACACAATGTTATAGGAAATTTTTGGAGCAAACATGTACTCCCCTATTATTCATATAGTTTGTTTTTCCCTAACTCTTATTCACGGGATCTCCGATCACAAAGAGCGGGTTTCCACTGTAGAACAAATAAAGTGGGTTGCAGCCCCATCTCCTTTGATGTCTCATCGATCACAGCACGTGTTAATCCCTTGGTGAAAGGGTCTGCAAGATTTCTATATTTGTTTATATATTCTACAGGAATCACACCTGTATGTCTCAAGTGTCTTACAGTTTTGATTCGCCGCTTCACATGTCTCGTGGACTTTAAATTTTCCTTTGCATTGCCAACAATCATGATCACGCTTTCATTATCACAATGCTAAAGAATTGTCAGTATCGGTTTACTCACTACCGGCAGGTCCATGAGTAACTCACGCAACCACTCTGCTTCACTAGCAGCTCTGCCTCCATAGTAGACTTTGTTAGAATAGTCTACTTACGAGACCTCTAGGAGACTGCAGCACCACCAATAGTGAATATGTATCCACTAGTAGCTTTGATCTCATCAACATCCAAGATCCAATTTGTGTCACTATACCCTTCTAGTACATCCGGGTACCCAGTATAGTGAAGTCCATATGATGTGGTACTTCTCAAGTATCTCATTACACGTTCCAGTGCACACTAGTGAGCATCTCCAGGGTTTGAAATAAACCTGCTCAATTTGCTTGTGGCAAATGAAATGTCTAGTCTGGTAGCACCAGCAAGGTACATGAGAGAATCAATAATTTGGGAGTATCTCAACTGATCAGTACCCTTTCCTCTGTTCTTGCGAAGCTTGAGGCTAGGATCATATGGTGTTGGAGATGGTTTACAGTCCGAGTACCCAAAATGACTCAGAATGTTCCCCACATTGTGGGATTGCTCAAGTGTAATCCCACTCTAATTCTTGATCAGTTTTATGTTAAGAATAACATCTGCTTCTCCCAAATCTTTTATATCAAAGTGTTGGGACAGAAATGATTTAACATCATTTATCACACTAATATTAGTCCCAAAAATTAATATATCATCAACATATAAACTAGAACTACTCCTTCACTCCCACCAAAATGATAGTACACACAAATGTCAGCTTCATTCACCACAAAGCCAGCCGAAGTCACAATTCAATTGAACTTTTCATGCCATTGTTTGGGTGCTTGTTTAACGCCATATAGAGATTTTCGCAATCTGCATACCTTGTTCTGTTGACCAGGTGCCACAAAACCATCAGGTTGCTGCATATAAATTTCCTCACCAAGCTCTCCATTTAGAAAAGTTTTTCTTTACATCCATTTGGTGGATTAACAGACCATGAGAAGCAGCAAGTGCAACAAGTACACGAATTGTGGTTAGTCTAGTTACAGGTGAATAGGCATCGAAAAAATATTCACCTTCTTTTTGGGTAAATCCCTTGGTCACAAGTCTAGCTTTATACTTATCGATTGTACCATCTGGTTTTAATTTCTTTTTAAATATCCATTTACAACCAACCGGTTTGCACCCAACTAGACAATCACAGATTTTCCAAGTTCCATTAGTTAAAATGAAATCCATTTTATTTTGCACAGCCTCTTTCCAGTATTGTGCATCTAATGATGCATATGCCTCTGAAAGTGTCTTGGGTAAATCATCCACAAGATAGATGATAAAATTATCACCAAAGGATTTTTTTTAATCCTTTGTCTCTTGCTCCTTCGTGGAGCATCTATATCTTGCTCTGTGACTTGTTAAATGTCAGTGGTAGGTTCAGAATTATTGGAAGGTTCCGGAGCAGAGATATAAGTTGGTTGACTACTAGATGCAGTACTATCCTTCATGGGAAATATATTTTCAAAAAATGTAGCATCACGAGATTCAGTCATGGTGTTAGCATGTACATCAGGAATCTCAGATTTTATTATCAAAAAATTATAGGCTACACTATGTTGTACATATCCTAGAAAGATATAGTCCACGGTCTTTGGTCCTAATTTTCGTTTCTTACATGCACACACATTCAATTTAGTTAGACAGCCCATGCACGCAAGAATCCTAGAGCAGACTTTCTACCTTTCCATCCTTCGTAAGGGGTAATTTCACCCTTGGATGAAGGAACTCGGTTTAGAACAAAACATGAGGTTAAAATGGCTTCTCCCCACCACGACTTAGATAAACCAGAACAGTCCAACATGGCATTAACCAAGTCCGTGAGTGTTCTGTTTTTTCGTTCAACAACCCCATTTGATTGAGGCGATTAGGGCGTCATGGTCTCATGTATGATTCCATGTTCTGCACAATATTCACCAAAATCTTTAGAAGGTATTCTCCTCCTCTATCAG
>VSTD030001557.1:0-12959 GCA_008808055.3 Sporobolus alterniflorus | reverse complement strand
GATCTTCCATTGTAAGTAAATCCTCATATTTTTCTTTCGTTTCTCACAATGGTGATCCAGTGCTTAAATCTGTTGTTAGGTTGTCTTGACTGTGTAGTTCTACATGAATTAATCTTGATTTATGTAGTACTTATGTTATTCATGTTAATTACAATTAAATCATTCTTTGCGTTCTCTCTATTCTGGTTGATTAAATTAATCTTAGTGTCCGTTAACTTTGTAACATATTATAGAGCCACCTATGAGAGGATGCAGTGTAAACAATGAAATCACCAACGCTTCATGACATAATGGTACCATCATGTGATGCACGAATCTAAACCATCGAGGCTTTCGATTGGCCTCTCATGCTCTTCGATATGAATTCCCAATGCTTCCAACTCCCATTGCTTGTAGCTAGCTAAATAACTCTGTTATTACTCGCCCTCTTTGTTCCATGGGGAAAGCGTTGATACCCTCTGTTGACCTGTGAAAGACAAGGAGTTAGGGACACACTCACGTGTGTTGTTTTCCACTGGGCCCTCAAATACATACGTTTGTGCTAGGTAAGTACAGTTTTTTGGCCACAAAACAGCGAGGGGGTCCCCCACTCCACATTTTATTGCAAAACAAAGAAAATAACATAATTACAGAGGGTGAGAACCTGGTAACGGAAAATAAAAGCAAAACAGAAAACTGTACATAGGTTCTTTACAAAGGTGCTTTGAGACCCAAGCTAAGAATGTGGTTCTGGTTGCATCTTTCATTCTGTGATACTGGAGATGGCATTCGTGTTTGAAGTATTGCTTCCATGCATCATTGGACACTCTAGCCTGATGGTTATCAAATATTATGTCATTTCTTTGCTTCCAAATGTGTCATGCTGCAAATTGTGAAGACATACATGAAGAAGGTTCTGCTAAAAGCACTACTTGTCATTTCCATCATCTCAAAGAAAGGGGTGTGCAGGTTCCATTGTATCCCTATTGCTTGCCATCAGCTTTTGGCGAATGGGCATGAGAAAAAGGTGGAATGTATAGTGGACCATAACAAATGGTACTACTAACTATTCACCTTAATAATGTCTTCAGTGAGACAAACGTATAGTTTCCAGAACAGGTGCATTGGAATCATTTAAAAGTTAAATTTTGTTTATTTTTTATTAGGCAGAAACGTTGTCAAGTGACACAACAACCAAACACTAAATCATAGCTAATCGCCAAAAGATTTTCTTGCATATTACAATTGTGGCTCCCCATGTGGCAACACTGCTTTCCTCTTTCCAGCTCATGTGACATAGCTAGAGCACTAAAAGCTGCAAAGGCTTCTTGTTGGATGGCGAAATTTTGATCTTGGCGCCAGAGTTCTCAGCCCCGAGACTCCCTTTTATGGTGTCATTAGGTTCAGTGAGAATTCTCAATGCCTCTGATTCCCTTCGCACATTGCTACTCTCCCTCTTTATTCCATGTGTAAGAACAAAAAGTTGTTCACAGTTGGCGTGCTCGATTCACTGAACTTTGGTCGTTATATAGGGTTGTTTCTTGTCATATATGGGGTGGGCCGTACCATCACCTACCACCGTAGTATCATACATATAGTGAAGATACTATGTTAATCAAGTTGAAATGTAATCGAGGAAATAGAGAGAAGATGAATTCATTGTCCTCTTGCCTTAAAGATTTTGGAAACTATATGGAGATGAATTGGCATTACTTAACCTGAAGCAATGCTCACGACTTAACAAACCCAAGGCCAAGGAACAATACATATTTGCAGCTGGGCGGCATGAGAAGAATAGCTAAGGGTCAAGGCTGTTTTTGGAAATAGGAACATTTGCTTTGGAACTTTAATTTTTTTAAATTGATTCTTTTTAAGGGGAAGTGATGATATGAAGCCCCTTCTTTTAGAAACATGGCCTTTGACTGTTTCCTTCGATTTTTTTTGAACCAATGACCGCTGCCTTAGTTGGAGGGTTGGTACGAGCCCCCACCGGTTGGAGCGCTAGCTCCCATCTGCCTTTCACACCACGTCACGGGCATGGTGTCGACCTGAAACATTTTAATTTCAAATATATTAGATAAGTGGACTCAATATTAAAACATGTGGGAGGATATAAATATCGTGTTTTACATTTGAGATACAGAGAACTTTTTTCCATCACAATGTGGTTTGCAGCTTCGGTGTCTCGAGCACGGTCAAACGTGGCTTTGGAAAGATGTGCAACTACCCCTGTTGGACTGCACTTAGTGGTCATTATTGCGGATGTCATACACTCACACAGAAATTACCTGTCACTGCTGCCATAATGGCGCCAACACCTACACGTTGAATAAATTCGACCGGCGGTCGTATAACATGTATGAATTCTCAATGCCTCCAACTCCCATTGCTTACACATACCTAAATAACTTATTATTATTGGAATTTGCTTCCCTCTTTGTTCCATGTGAATTAGATAATACTCCCTGTTGGCATGTGCGGCAGAATATGAATTTAGGGACACTCATGGTGTTGCATCCATCGGTTCCTTAAATAGATACATTGTGCTCGAAAAGTACCACAGTGGACCATATATACCACATAGTAGAGTGCATTATTCACCCACCACCTTGATGTTTTTTGTCTCATATATATAGTGAAGTCACTACAGATATTAGGTCAGGCTAAATTAGAGGATATGGCCCATGTCCTATCTTGAATAAAAGGAAATGTACTTTTTCATGTTCAAAATCTATCCTTATCCCCAAAAATTTTTGTTAGAATACTACACATTGTCCACATGCTAGAATGGCATAAGAAGGAAATAAAATTGCACATAAAACATCAGTATTACGATCACTCAACCACACATAGGACGTGTTATAACGTGTAAACGTATAGCCTAGCTGACCTGTATTTTTTGGTTTTTTTGTGTCATTAGTTACTGACTAACCCTTAGAAGGTCCATGTCCGCATATCTGGCAAAAATCATAATAGACATGCCACAAGCTTCTTCGCTTGGAATAAAATCATAACATTCATTATCTGGTTTTTCATTCTTTTATTTGTCGCACCAGGCAAGCCCTGAGTTATGACAGGCAATTCTTTCTCACCTAATAAGAGCAGCATAGAACACCATGACACCAAGGGTAGACTTGACATGTAGACCTCTGGAGCATGATTCCTGCGATAGGAAAACAATACATTTACAACTCCTGAATTAATTACGACAACCTGAAATTAAATAAGTTACGGCGGCTAAATATGCCTATAGTAAATAACATCTTATTTATGATGACCACATATACATCATCGTAAAGTATCTCTAATTTATGACGGCCAAGTCTTGCCTGTCGAAATTAGGATAATTTATGACGGTCAGTTCTACGTCGTCGTAAATTAGTCTTGCCTATACCGGACGCGGCATGTCCCATGTTGACCCCGACCGCATCTGCCTTCAATGCCGCATTCCACACCAACCGCGTGCACTACACTCACCGCCCCACCCCGCCACACCTCTGCCACCACCCTCGCTGTGCGCGCCCCGGCAATAGGATTATTTTTGGCAGCATCTGACCGCCGAAAGTTGATATGTTTCTTGTAGTGACTTTTTTTTACACTAAAAGATGAGTGTTTTGCCGTTTCATTAAGTAGGATGTAATGACTTATTAGTGCCACCCATTTGGTACCTGTTTTTGTACTTTCATATTTGAACTTATCATGTTCAGTAAATACCAGACTTTTTTCAAGAGCGTTCATCACACTCTTCGCATAAGAGAGTTTGTTACAACACTGACCCTAAACACAGAGCAGTACATGAAGCACACTGACTGATGGAAAAGCACCACCTAGCACACTAAACTATGACCCGAACGGTGAAGAAACAACACTCAGCGCAAAGACCATGGCCACCACCAATTGGACCTGCTTCGAAACAACCAAGATGGAGGCCACCAAGATGAAAGCACCCGCAGGACCTCCCTAGGGAACCTGAGAACACCACGGCAATGCCTCCAACGAGGTAGATGGCACCTAAGGGCGTCGACATTGCCGGTAGAGCTGGGCAAAGCTTTCGCTCGGTGTCAATTGTATCCCTAACCTACCCACTCCTGTTAGGGCATGAGGGGCAGCACCACCTCAACCGACGACGGAGCTCATCACCAGGGCTCACCACAACTACCTTCCACATTGCTCACCAGAGCCAAAGTGGTGAGGATGGAACCTTCCACATTGCTCGCCACGACTCACTTCTCACCTCTGGAGAGGTCTAATGAAAATAAAGGATGATGTTTTAAATTGTGGATCCTTTCAGATTATTGATGGGTCCCAAAGGAGATTTTGGGAAGAGACATGGGTATATCAACAGCCATTCAAGGAACTTTATATATCCAGCCATATACAATATTGCTTGCCATCCACATGCATGCCTTGGTGGCAAGACTAATGGACTCAGAACCGTATCATGTAGACAATAATTGAAGAATGGAGGAAGTAGATAGTTAAGAGTCATTCATGATGTTGGAGAAGGTCTGATATACTGTTGGAGGAACTGGCCCGCGCGCCGATACCAAAAAAAAAGAAAAGAAAAAGAGCGGAGCCAAGCCACAATGCTTCGAGTAAACAAAAAGGAGCCGGTCAGCAAGACAATAAGGCACGGAACCGATGGATGGGAAGACCGCGTCATGGTGATATAGGTTGAGAGTAGTTGGGCACAGGAAACAACGATGCGGGAAGGAGTGCTAGTAGAAGTAGAGTTGCAGCTCTGGAAGGGTGATTCTCGAGTCAATGGAATGGAACCATAGGTGTGGCACGTGGTGGCTCAAGGGGGCAAAAACACAAGTGTGGTTGATCAAACCTGTGCTCTTGTGACCGTCGGTGCAAGCTAAATGGTCTGAATTATCCTCACGGCCACAGGTCGTCATGCTGTCGGCAAGTCGGCGCCTCAGATCTGCGTCTCAATTACGGCACGGTTTCTAGATTCACGGCCACAGGTGAGGACGATTAAAGAGATACGAGACTTAAAAATTAGGATTGGACTTTGTCTGGTCTCGACTACAAAGTGTGTGGCGTGTTTAGCTGCATCTTGCCATGTGGGAGCTTATGTTGTTACAACAAATTGTAGGAATCTGTTTCTCAAAAAAAAAATTGTAGGAATCTGTCTCTATAAATTTGAATGCCAGGAAGCGCGTGGACTTGGACAAAGGGGGTTTGCTGCCGTGTCGTGACCAGCTGTAATATAAAATAACAATGGACAACAACTTGCAAGACAGGTCGCGGACACCTTGCTTATATAAACACCCTAAACTTATGCTCGTCAAGATGTTGCCGCCGGAGCTGCTGGTGGAGATGTCCCGCTTTGTTCCACCGGCCCGGTTATGGGCGTTGCGTTCTCCAGCAGGTACGCATACATCCTCTACGTTTATTTCTTCGTGCTTAATTCCGTCGTCCTTTTTCCTTAGGAAGAGTTGCATGATCCCTTAGCTCTGGTTTCTGGCGCCGACTGTCAGAAGGTTAACTACATTAGCTAAAGCTTCCGTAACAGTTAATAGTGTGGCATCTGTTTGCTATATGAACTTTGTTTAGCTTAATTAATAAGTTGGTTCTTGCATGCTGTATATGTTTCCTGCTCGGTTTTTGGCTATATGGAAAACGGAGGCGCGGGCGACATCATGGCCAGAACGACGCCAACGGGATAGGTAATAAGGCCGAAGCACTTTCAGGCGTCTGAAACTGTGTTATGTTCGTTTGTAACGTCCCTCGGTCGGTCACAATCCTCTTACCGCTCACCCTGCCCTATATGAGGCAGGCATACACATGCACATACCACCTCTTTCTACGTTTTCATTCTCGCTTCGGATAGAAGGATTAATTAACTTGGAGATGCGCTACAGAAAACAGTTGTTATATGCCGACACTCACCCACCTGAACAATCGGTGACAAACTAATTGATGCCACACTTCCACTATATTTTTAGGCTACATGAGCTAAAACCGTAGTTACAATTACATGCTTATTTCTCCTCCATTTTTATCTTCTTTGTATGTTGGGTTGCCTCTTGTGCTAAAAAAAGCAAAGTGTGCTAACTCGCCATATTGTTGCCATGCATTTCGACCGAAGCAAGCAAAAAGGCAACCATGGGCAAGCCAATACATAGTTTGGCGTCCAATGAAACAATAATAGCGTGGCTTTGTTTTCAGTGGCAATGAATCTGTTGAGTGGCTCCCAGATAAAGTCCAAATGAATGGAGTGGCTAGCATGCGACGGGCGCCATAGTCCTCCTACATTTGGGTACAAAGGAAATGACAATGGATTTCAACTTAAATGAAAAAAATCATCAACTGTAGATCCATCTCCTTCATACAGAAAAATCAGCAATTCTAGTTTCTTAATTCTCGTAAAATGTCAGACACAGACATAAACATGCTTAATAGTGAAGTCTTTGGTAATAAACAACAAGCAGTACTTTGTGTTGGTGGTGGACTCAATTCTCGGCGAGAGGAACTGGAATTGGTATTATATTTAAACATGCAAGATACACCGTGGGGAATGCAAAGACCTTGCCTTGATGCGACGACACACCGCACATCTCAGGCAACTAATACACACGCATGCATTGAACCGAAAACTAAACATGAAGTGATAAGATTAAAACCGACACTAGCTGCTTAAAACTTTGTCTCAGAAATCAAGCCAGTGCCAAGCATGTACATCATATCCATTACCGCAACCATGACAGTGGAAGTTCTCACCCATTCCAGAGCAGACAATACCCTAACCGCAGTGCGTCCTCGTGTTGTTCCTGGTGCTGCTTCGCCTCGGAGTGAGGAGATCAGCATTCTGTTCAAACCGCACAGTAGAAGTACAAAATAGAGAAGCATGCGCAGCTTCGCAGCTGAAATCAATGTGGAATCCTGATCTGTGCATTGCTCTGAGTAGATCTGAGTCAAAGCCATGAACGGGATGGCTACCATTACGGCTGAGAGCAACTGTTGATCCTTCCTCTGCTCAATCGGTTCTTGCTCCTTGTTGGTTGTGGGACTGTGAGCCCCTATGGGCATACAGATCAACACCACATCAACGCTGCCTATACATATCACAGCTACGGTAAGTAGCTGTCCAAGTAGGTCCATAGCAACAAGGATCGCAGTTGATGCCACAAGTAGCTTTAGAAGGATCATCAGGGTTTCGGCATGGTTGATGATCCCTGGTGTGTGCAATGTGGTGATAAGCATAAGGTATCGGGCAATGAAGATGGTGAGGAAGAGCGAGCAGGCTAGAGGGCTTGCGGCGACGGGTTTCTCGGAGATGACAATAGCGATGGTTAGCGCACTGCCAGTGGATAGCGCATAGACCCCAGCTGATATATCAAAAATATGATCAAGTTTACTGGCATCAGTGGTTGCTCCCGCTTGGAAACAGGCTAGGTGGAATAAGGCAATGGAAAATAAAAGCAGTGCTGATGTGAGGATAATCATGTAAGGATGGAGTTCACCGAAGGAAAAGAAGAGGAAAAGTGGCATTAGCATTTGAGTCACGCTGGAGATATAGATGGGATACTCGGTGAGGAAATGGAGTGAATTTAGGATGAGCCCTGCAGAGAGGATGTCGATAAAGAAAGCAAAGAGAAACATTGCCAGAGAGACTTTGAACGCCCATATCTTGAAGTAGTCGGATGTTTTGAGGGAGAGTGCGGACATCATAACTAAACCATAGGAGACGACCTTCTTTGCATACTCGTACAAGCGTTTTTGGCTTCCACGTTCTTGTGATTGTTCAGTATGTGCTTCATCCTTCTGCATTACACACATAATAAATAATAATAATTTTCAAGTTCATTGGTTATTGATATATAAAATGGTACTGATAAAAGTGATTTTTTAAATATCTTTAGATAGGAAAGTCTTCGAGACTAAGCTAGCCGGTATATCCTTATATTTTCAAGGCCATGATTAATAAAATCTTTCCATTTCATCTAAAAACAATTCATTGAGATGGATATGCAGATTTAAAAACCAAACCGTACTAAAAAACCGGTGGCGGTCGGTTTTACCAAAAATCACGAAACCAAAAAAACAGCCGGTTTTCAGTTTAAAACTCAAATTCCAAATTTACAGACAAAAACTGGTTAGCCGTTTGATTTTCGGCCAGTTTTTTATTCAAAATTTAAATACAAAAATTTGTTGAATGAAAAATGTAAACTAACCAGTTTTCTCAGTTTATCGCTGTCCTTAGATTTTTAAGGCTAGGACTAATAAAATCTTTCCATTTCATCTAAAAACAAATCATTGAGATCGTTCATGACATGCAGATTTAAAAAATGAACCGGACTAAAAAAACCAGTGGCAACTGGTTTTATCGAAAATCACAAAACCCAAAAAATAGTCGGTTTTGGTTTAAAAGTCAAATTCCAAATTTACAGACAAAAACCTGTTAGCCGATCTGTTTTTGGCCAGTTTTTTATTCAAAATTTAAATACAGAAATTTGTTGAATGAAAAAGGTAAACCAACTAGTTTTCTGGACTTATCACTCGGTATATCCTTAGATTTTCAACGCCAGGATTAATAAAGTATTTCCATTTTATCTAAAAATAAATTGTTGAGATCGTTCAGGACATGCAAATTTAAAAACTGAACCAGACTAAAAAACCTGATGGTGATCGGTTTTACTGAAAATCACAAAAACCATTCGATTTTTGGTTTAAAACTCAAAATTCAAATTTATGGATGAAAACATGTTAGCCGGTCAGTTTTTGGCCAGTTTGCAATTCAAAATTTAAGTACAAAAATTTTTTGAATGAAAAAGGTAAACCAATAACTAGTTTTCTCAGTATTTATCGCTAGGTTTTTTCAGTTTACCATGCACTCTGGTTTTACCATTTTTACAATTTCTCAAAAATTAAATTTTTAGAATTGCAACCAGACAATTTTCGATGAAATGGAAAAATGGTCTGGACTGGTTTCGCCAGTTTTCATGAAAAACCAACGGGTTTCTAACGGTTTTTAAATCCATGCATGCTGCACGTCGATCGTCCACCACAATAAACCTGTCATGCAGCACCGTTTCCTGGCTGACAATCGGAACGTATAGCTGGCCGACGACTACAGCGATTGAATAAAATAATACCCATCTGTTCCTTAATTATTGACGTTCAGACAAGGGTTTGTTGGTTGGTTGTTCATTTTTAGTTTATTTGTCTTGTCTGAAACAAGTACATGTTGCTTCGAGGAAGGTGCATACCTGCTGTTCTTTGGTGGCGGTAGTGTGATGAATCTCGCTGGTGTCCCTCGCTGGAGTTGCTGCAGCCGGATTCTCTTCTCCGGCGACGGTGCGATGAGTCTCGCTGGGGAAGCTGGTGGCCGCGCTCGTCTCTGCTACGAGCGTCTGTGCTCGGAGTCGCCTCTCCTCATCGTCACTGCCTTCGCTCGCGGCTGTCGTTGGAATCGGGTTCTCCCGTCCCTGCGACAACAAAACCAAAAAAGATGTGTATTGTAAACTACTGTAATTAAGCATAAACTTGTTGGCGAACCACAGAGATCTCCTTGGAGAAGCCGAATACCGTATCCACTCCCATGCCCATCTCGACATCTGTAGCTGCCGTCTCGTCCGATGAAGTATTGCCTCCGGCCTGAGGCATCAAAGCCTAAACCACACGGCCGGCAGTTTAGGAAAAAGATGTGTCTAGTTAGACCAGCGAATGGTAAAGACAATAGGACGGCATGCATATCTGTCACCTGTAGGTGCAGTACTGAGAAAAGGCTGCTCGCCGGCGGCCACAAGCTCCTCCAGCTGGCCATGGCTGTCGGCCTCCTCCTGTTTGCCCTTTCAACACAAAAGGAAGATGTGTGCCGGAATCAACTTGGTGCCTGCTTCCTTATGACCTAGACGCCAGGGCACTCTCTCATTACGCGTCTATGACCGTGAGCCCAAGACCTACAGTTCCACCCCATTTCGAGGAAAGGATCACGATGGTGTAGAGGTGAGATTCTGCCGCGTGCAGAGTAGTTTTTTTCTTTCTTTCGGAAGCCGCGCGTCCAGATCATTTGACATCCATTACGCGTTCTGGTCTCTGTTACACGCCAGTTTACGCCGCAGAAAAAAAGTTCGTTTCAATAAAAATTTCACAAATAAGAAATGCGGTGTTCTTCTTTTACACGCTAGCTAGTTTACGTCGCAGAAAACACGGCTTGCTGAACTAACGATGTAGTACATCAGACGGTGCATTTTAGATCGTACGTCGTTGCTAAAGTGTACTAGCCAAGAACTCCGCAAAAACGCGTAGAATTCGTTGCACCAATCTTTCCATCCAAGATGTACTACATCGCTCTTTCATGCTTCTGTCATACTTTGACTGTTCTCACTTTCAGAGCACAATAACAATCTCCATCATTGGGGAGACTTAATTAAACTTGCCATCGTCGGCAATTACATGTGCACTACATGGCGTGACCTCGATCTGGCTTATTTGCTTGTGGCTGCCCACCCGTGCCGATATGGTAAGTTAAGTGATCTATGTACCTTTGGAAATAACGAGAATGCAAGCCTTTTATCATGTTGATGGTTATTGCTACTTACACAACATCATATTTATTCCCCCAACTGACAAAAGGCATGCATATATATGAGTCCAGAATACATGCCTGATTAAGAACAAACAAAACTAGGTAAAAGTAGTAATCAATTTCGCACCAATGAAGCAAAGGTATATAACATCAAGCTGGTTTTGCTCCATGCATTAATACATCTCTCCAGGTTCCTAACAGACATGAGATAGAAAAGAAGAAAAAACGTCAAATGGATAGCTGCATCTTTTGTCACATGAATATAGAGTTATATATACAACTATCAGAAAAATAGTTTTGTATTAATTTACAACTTATTGATGTATACCAAGGGACTGCTTGCTAATTACTATCATTATCATAGGGTAGGCCTTACCAATTGCATTTTAACAGCCATCCAACAGCGACTAAAATCATAGCTATAGATGGCTGCATGTTTCTACCTTCAGGCTCCCTGGCTCAGGAACTGCTTGAAAAAGGTGGAAAGGAAACACTAGTATTGGTAGCTCCACTGAGCACACAAACAGAGGAAAAACGCTAATTACTATCATTATCATAGGGTAGGCCTTACCAATTGCATTTTAACAGCCATCCAACAGCGACTAAAATCATAGCTATAGATGGCTGCATGTTTCTACCTTCAGGCTCCCTGGCTCAGGAACTGCTTGAAAAAGGTGGAAAGGAAACACTAGTATTGGTAGCTCCACTGAGCACACAAACAGAGGAAAAACAATAAACAAAATAGCTCACGCTCCATTCTTCGCATCACCAGAAGAATTATTCTCAATGCCTCCCATTCACATTAGACATCGTTAGCTATAGTGACACGAGACTGGTTTATAGTTGGCTATGCTCAAATCAATTCCATGTGCACATGGTGTTGTTTGCACCCTATAGTTTATATAAACATCTGTGTAGCTGCCCACAATAATTATCTTAAAGTTTGCATTGATCTACTATATATTAGATTCTCAGCTACCTTTTCAATTAAGACTTGCAGATGCACGTGGGAGCTGTGGAATGCTCTTTGCCCAGAGTGGAATGAAGTGAAATTTCTACTCGTACGACTTCTTATATATCTCTGTTCATTTATTGCCGTTTTTTGGGAAAACAGCTGAGCTTATATTAAAATTTGAGCAAGATTACAATCTTTGGCAAGTGCTCCCCTTAGATAGTTTGGGGTTTCACTTGCTCAATTACACAAATTATTCACAGAGTCAACAAACTTGGCGCACAACAATTCACTGCATGCCTCACAATAAACATAAGTAAAGGAAATATAATAGAAGTACAACTCCTGCTAAGCTCCTGAACATCATGCTATTGTTGCTGCATCTATTACGAATAATATTGAAAGTGTACAATATTGAAGGTGCCCAATCAGATAAAAGGTGTGAAGTGATAAGAGTCGATTTAGTTAATCAGTGGAGGAGCATAATAGTGGCATTACTACAAAAGGTGATAGGACTGAAGGGTCTTCTTTTAAATCTAATGCCAATGCCATATAAAGGGAAAAATACATGAAAAGAAGTGGCCTAAAAATGTATATGTTGGATATCAAATTAAATATCTTTACTACATCATTTCTATGAATTAATATTTGTTTCACATTCCATGAACTAAAGTATCATCAAAATTTTTAATAAAGATCGAGAACATGCTAACATTGGTGACATGGCTAAAGGCAATCTAGAAGGCCCACCCTGCCTGAAACAACAAATTTCGTGTGTCCAGCATTATTTTTTGATGGCTCTTCTTTCTATTGAATAATACATGGTTAAATTACTAACAATTGCATTTTCCTTACCCCAACAAGCCTCAAGTTTTCTCTCCTTACAATATGTTGGTGCAATGTATTTATGAACTAAAAGGTGCATGGTATTGTAACACCCCCATCTCAGAATGAGACGGGTTTGTCTCCAGTATCATGTCGAAATAAAATACTATGAAAGTTAAATTATTACAAATTTGATACAGCATAGTTTTGCATTGGAATTAAACGAAGATAGCAGAAGCGATACAATCGATGATATAAGGGTAGCATCTTGCCCTAAAGATGTCCTCCGAACAGCCAATGCATGCGGAGATCCTAGTACTGGGTCCAACCGATTGGAGTCTGGACCTTCAACTGCTAACCACCATAAGCACCTCCGGAAGGAAACAGAGAAATACTTGCACATAGTTAATCAACAAAGCAAAGTCGGAGCAACTAATACTCAACAAGTCTTACCTGTCAACCTAGTCATAAATAGCCTCTAGTGGTGTCATCAGAATGCACTTGCAGCCACATGGCGGGAACAGACCAGGTCCAGAGATGCTGTGCCACCGGCAACACTGGAGTGGGGCCAAGAGGTGGAGCAGGACATGGCTCATACCGTCGGGTACGCCTAGGCGGCGGGACGGGCACAATGCATTTACACCCAAGTTCTTTGTGCTCAAG